>PVIR01003601.1:0-14980 GCA_004026965.1 Petromus typicus
GGCTTAGCCTCACCCCAGAACCTTCCAATCCTAGAGCTGGAGGAGGGAATTTGGAGCACAGTTCACCCTCAGGGAGAACCTTCTCCACACCTCCCATTAGCTTCCGCGTCACTTTGTGGAGGACAGAGGCTTGGGCCATCCAAAGAAACAAGTCTCTCCAAGTTTTTCCCACCAATACCCCATGCTTTCCTCTGGGAAGGGAGGTCACCCGGATGAAGCACGCAGGACTAGTTCCTTTCAGGGGAGGCTGGTGGAGTCCTGTGACCACATCACTTGGGCGGCTGGCTCCTCCTGTTTCTCTTTTGTGATTTCAAGCTTCTGCCTCCCCTCCTGTGTGACCTCAGGAGATGCTTTCTCCCCTCGCTCCCAGGCTCCTGAAAGCCACTTTCAGAGCACCGCTTCCTATTTTCTTCCTTCCCCTTTCATTCTTTGTTTTTCTTCACCCACAGGCTCAAATGCCTTTGAGAGGAAGAGGAGAGGAAAGGCGAGCCTGGCAACTTTCCTGGTTTGGCAGCTGCCTGCGTGGCACCCACTGGCCTGCATCTTTGACCCTGCCCATCGCCTCTCTGCTCCGTGCTCGAAAGAAGAGCCTGGTCCCTTCCGAGCTCTCCGTCCGTAGCTACTCTGACATCTCAACTCCTCAGCCTTTTTCAAGTGTAGGGCCCATCCCACTCAGCCCTGAGGCGTGAGTGTCCAGGTGCCAGGCTGCCTGCAGAAATCTCCATGGAGAGCTCACACCCCGGGGTGCTCCAGGAGTCTCACTGTTAGTTCGGCAGTATTGCCCCGCCCACTTAGCACTCACTGACCCTTCTAGAAGCAAAGCCCAGGCCAGGGCCTCGTGAGCTGGATCAAAACAGGATCAAAGGGCCGGGGATATAGCTCAGTGGTTCCGGCGCCTGTCTTGCAAGCGCATGGACCCGGGTTCAATCCCCGGTAACCACATAACAATACTGGGTGTGGAGACTCACGCCCAGCGGCAACCAATACCACATACCACAGTGCCAGGCGTGGTGGCTCACGCCTGTCATCCCAGCACTCGGGAGGCAGAGGCAGGAGGATTGCTGTGATGTGAGTTGGAGGCTGAGCTCAGGGCCAGCCTCAACTACAAAGCGAGACCCTGTCTCAAAAAACCTTAAAAAAAAAAAAAAAAAACAGTATCAAAGACAAGGGACAATGGCCTAGGTCACAGACGACTCTGGAGTGAGACTTGTTTGCTTTTGTGTTGTTCTTTGAGACAGGGTCTCGATGGGCGGTCCAGGCTCGACTTGAACTCATGGTGATCTTCCTGCCTCAGCCTCTTAAGAACTGGGATTGCAGAGGTGTATCACCACACCCAGCTAAGGTTTTGTCTATAGACATTTACAAGTCTATTAAGTGGCTTGTGTCTAGGTAGAGAAAGATGATAATAAATTTCCCAAAGGGAATTTTGATTTGGAGGCAGGAGAGAGGCAACAAAATTCTGGAAAAGAAACACTATATTCTGGCCTTTATCCAGCATAATCACATATCCCCAGATTCTTTCTAGAAATCAGATTTGTTTCTTTCTCGGGACTGAAGGTCTTTCAGTCTAAGTGTGAGAGAACTGGGGGAACTTTGACTTCCTTTATTATTTGCTGAGTTCTAAGCCACAATGTTTAATTTACTTTCATTTTCCAGCTTTCTCTGTTTACTTGAAGATTAAAATAAAAGGAAAAAAGAGCTCATGTCCCCCTGAGAAAATTTAAAATATCAGTTGCTTTGTATAGCAAATATTTGCATTTTGTAGACACTGGTTGATATATTATTTCTCTCCCTTCTACATACCTAGGAGTAATTCTACTAAGATAAATATTTTATACTTCAAATACATTTTTGGATGACCTTACTTTAATTCTATACACACACAAGAAAACTAAAAAGATCAAATAAAATCTTTTCATCATAACTGTCTTGTTGCTGTTTTTTCCTTCTCTCTAACAGCGACAATCTTTTGTTAATTAAGTCCCATTATAACATCACAAAGCTTCCACGGGCTAGAAGGTATGTTTTACTGGCTATGTGTGGCTGTCACTATCTGACAAGCCTCTTTCTAAATAGCAAGGGCATGCGAGCAGGTGGAAATCCCTGCTCTCCCAGCTTTACGGAGCTCAAGAGGCGGAATGATGATGACTGAAGTGTTGGGCCTTTTGTTTTGTAATTTGATGGGTTTATTTGCAGATTCTTTTAATTCAGCCTTACTGAATCTCCTCTTTCTTCTACAGTGCTAGTCTTGTGCCCCTGGAGAGCGTCTCAGGCTCACTCCAGCTGGGAGGGCCACAGCTGTACCCTCGCTTGGTCCCAGGAAACACCAGACACCAAGGAGGTTGAAGGGGTCATCTTCTCACCCCGGGGAAACGGAGTTGACTCCATTCCTATCCCTTTCCCCGGATGGTCTGTCTTCTTATGAAGGCTCTGCAAAGGGGAGGTGAGAAAGCACACGTGTCCAGGTGCTTCTATAATCAGATTTGAGAACTTAAGAGGAAGATCACCCAACAAAAGTTTGTGCACCAGGGGTTTGCTTGCCCAAGTTTGTGCACTGGAGCCATGGAAGTCCTTGTGCTTCAACATTCGCGGACACAGTGTTAGCCTGGAACGGGACTTCAAGTCTGTGTTTTGCTCAGAGGGTCTCAGGACTTCTAACTGAGAAAATAGTGCAGCTTTAGGGACTAGGGGTTTTGTTGTTGTTGTTGTTGTTTTCTTTTGTCTTTTTTTATACGGATGGGTCTAATTTTGCAGAGCAGAACAGCAGTGACTGGCACTCACTGTAACCATAAGTGGCATTTACGTTAGAAAGAGCCGTAAGCCTGTCACCTGGGAAAAGTCTCTCCTAATGTTTGCTCTTAATAAGCAGGATACCTTCAGTGTTTCCTAGCATCACGACAGTCCTCTCACCTCAGTGTTCCTTTGCAATTGTATCACATACTGGGAAATCGTAATGGGCAATTTGGTTCTGTAATTCGGTTTGCAAAGCATGAAAACATAGGATAACTAGGTTAAGTGTGAGTAGGTATTACACTAAGGTACGGAAGACGGGGGAAATCTGCTGCATCCAAACTTAGGAACAGCATGACTTCTATTCCTCCTGTGCCTCAAAATGTAGTTTATTAAAGTTGTTTAGTCTCTAATTTCATCATGTCCTGTTCACACAAATACATTATCTGTGTGTGAACACACACATATCCTTACTGCTGATATCTACAAATTTCTCAGTTGTAATAGCAGGCTGTTAGTGTAGCAGGTTCTGCAGGGGTTGTACCCATTTTCATAATACACAGAGTTTTAAGGTAGAGCCCGTGATGTGTAAGACACCTCACCTGAGTCTGTTTTGAATTTTTCAAATCCTTTTTGCTACTATTTGTAATGTTTTCCTTCAGTTTAATTCATTCATTATTTAGAAGTCTGACTTTCTGTGTTTAGTGTATTCTCAAAACAAATGGTAAGTATACTATGGTCACATATATACATATACAGAAATTTTTTTAAATCCTATTGGCCCTAATTTAATATTTTTCATATTTTGGGATGGCTTTCTTTTTTGTGAATGATTTTTTTCTAGTACAGTGTATCGTGGGCCTGGGTGAGAGTCACGATTTATCAATCTTAAGATGTGAAGATAATGAGATTCTCCCATTCGTACTACGAAAAGCATTTCTGCGACTTTAATAAAGAATGGCTCTGTGTGACTTTAATAAAGAATGGCTCTGCGTGAGCCGTGTAACTCGAACAACTTCCCCGAGTCACCTGGGCCTGGAGGCTCCTCTCCCTGGCCACTTAGTGTCAACGCAGCAGCCAGCCCAGGAAGCTGGGGGCTCAGCGGAACCCCAGGCCGCTGCTCCCCACCGAGCCTGGGCCTCCGGACCTTCCTGGGCGGCTGCGGCCACAGAGGGGCAGCACATACCGCGAGGCCTGGTCAAAGCCCAGGGAAGTGTCAGTGCTGGGTCGTCTTGGACCAGCCTTAGGCTCTGCTTCCCGCTCAGTCCTCGGGAACTAGAGGCACTCCTTCCTGTCAGGGAGACTGAAAGAAACTACAGTGCCCCAGCGGCTGGTTGTGACTCAGCTTGGAGGTGGCGATTCCCCCTGGGTTTTGATCCTGTCCTTTGACCTGGCAAATTGCGGCTCGGCCAACTCTGTCCTCTCCCCGGGGCTCAGTGGTCCTGACAAAGAGAACATGGTGCTCAGTGAAAACAGTTCCGTGAGGGGAAGAGGACCTGCCCGGTGCCAGTGTGCTCTGCCAATGGGAAGGCCTGGGGACAGCTCTTAGGGAGCCTGGCATGCAGGCCCCAAGGCCTCTCACTGTCTGCCCTCGGACTGCTAACAACAAGCTCTGAAAATATTGCCCCCTCTGTCTGCCCTACCTCCAACAAAACCATCTCCAAGCTCGAATCTCCCCTCTCTGCACCAGCGCGGGTCCAAACGGGCTCAAACAGGCGAAGGATCATTCTCGAGAATGTGTCAGATTGCTGGCCCAGCCCTACAGAAAACCCCTTCCAAGGGCTCTCCCTGCCCCGGCTCCCAGATGTCTTTTAGCTGCTGCCTTCTAACAGATACACACTCAAGACCTAGCTCCCCTTAGGCGGCTGTTTTCAAATACTACCACCAGAGGAATTCCTAACCTGAACGCGCTACTTTCTGTTTTTTTAATGTCAAAGCTGGATACCTTTGGGCCACCTGAATGAACTCTTTCCGCCCTGGGAAGGAAGTGGGGCCCCTGAGGCAGGGAAGCACCTGTCCCGGATTAGAATGGTTGTGCAGTGTGAACATCCAGGCTCGTGTATGGACAAGAGCAGCCCACCGGACACGCGAATGAAGTCTGCCGCTGACGTATCAGGTGAGTCTGCTGCGCAAGCGCACTACACCCGCCTCGCTCCCAGCTTCTTTTTTTTTTTCTTTTGAATTCAAATCTTTATTGGAACTTTATGAACATACATCATCACTGCATTCCGCATTGAGAGTTTGTACCAGAATATGACACGACTTGATTCTCATTCTTACTCCCTATTTCTTAAATGCCAGAAAATGCAGCAGATCAGAGAGCCTCAGACCTGGACTTCCATCCCTGCTCTCCCCCGTAAGTCAGTGCTCTTTTCGGAACCCAGGAAGACGGACTAGAAAAGGTCCCCATTTTCAATGCGTGTCTTGCCTGCCTATGACTTGATCCCCTTTTCATGAGACTTCAGAGCTGGGGGAAGAGGTTGGGAGTCTGTGGGGGGGGGGAGAAAGGAATTGTGGGAGACTCAGAGGATGACCTATTTCAGGGGCCTCCTAACAATCGATGAAGGAAAGTATTTCTTAAGATCAAAATGGGATCGATTTTCTTGGGCAAGTTACCAGAAAAGAGAATTTCCCACACGCAATGTAAATCACTGTGAAAGAGATATTGCTCCATTCTGGGGATTTAAAATGCCATCACACACAATGAGCGTGAATGGATCGTGCCTTCTGATCTCTAAAAATTTCCATTCATTTTAGTGCTCAATGAACTTGCACATTTTCCCATTACCCCTTTCATAAAAAAATCATTTTTTAAGTGGAATTGCTTTTCTCCTTGAACTCTTCACCAAGGTTGATTTGATTTCCATCTGGGAATAGCTCCTAACTTATTGTTAACCTATTAGTTGAAGCAATAAAAAATATTGAAAGATGAAGGCTACTTGAGTGAGAAATATTTCTGTAACTTGCGTTGGGATGAGAAAATGGAGAAGTAAATCTCACAGTAGCTGTGTTGCAGGTTTAGACTAACAGGTTTGACAATAATGTTTTGTTAGCAGCAGTTAATCAGTGAGCCCAATTACTTATAAGGTTATCACTCTTAGCAAAAGCTGTAAATTGCAGTTTCTTTGTCTCCAGGCTGAAGATAACATCCTTGAAATTTTGCATCTAGAAGTAGTATCTCATTAGCAGAAACTGGATTAATAGAAGCACATGAAAGATACCAACTGTGTACAATTCAGGCTATATTTATTTGTATCCAAAACTCGCAGAGCCCTGTTAACCTTCTCCCTTCTCCACATCCCCGGAATTTGTTGATTTGGACTATGTATCAGAAAGAGGTAGGAAGAGGTAACTTTTCCATCACCGACTGCATGAAATATGTGTCATGTCCATTGAGAATACATTCACAAGCTTGTAAAAACCTACTCCAAATCGCTGGCAGCCCCAAGTGCCTCTGCTCAGCAGCCTTGAAGGATACTTTCCAGGAATTTAGGTAGCCTTGAGGGCTGCTCTCCTTCAGCCAACCTCCATTAACCCCCACGACTCTCACTTGCCACGTTCTGACAGGCCTTTCAGTGTAGTCCATGAATTGTGTCTCTCTCACCTCTCACATCTCCCCATCCTACCCCCAGCTCTTGCTAATGTTTAAATTTCATGTTCTCATCTGTTAAACTTCTTTGGCATGTATTTATAAGTATTCACTCAGCCCTTTCCCAAGGGAACCTCAGAGAAGGACCAGGCGAGGCTCCTACCAAGATGGCCCCTCCAGCCTATGTGATGTCACAGGGAGTGTGTCATGAAGCCCCTGATGTGCTGTGGAGCGTTTTGGAGATGAGGCGGGGGAAGCTTATCCCCTGGTGATAATACACGGGATGTGTGTGGGAGCCAGGAGAATGTACCAGGAAGGCTTTCTCTGGGCCTTGCCCCCGAGGGCTGTGTCGGAGGCCTGTCCCGCTCACAGGTGCTCACAGCAGACCTGTGGCTCCTTCTCCACTGACTTTCCAGCTCACCGATTGTTGCTGGTTTCATTTATTTATTTATTTATGGCTCAAAAAGCTCCAGGGAGGTGAATTGGAGATTTTCTTCCATCTTGGATGTTGTGTGGACATCCTGATTCTCCTTCATTCCGGGGAGGGTGCCGTTTTCCCTCTCCCCCCCCTCCCAGGCAGTAGTCCTGTCCCCATCATTTCTTAGAGTTGCACAGAATTTCCCCTGAGAGGGACTCTGCGTTCTCTGGCCGAGTTTCCCTTCACATAGTTCTAGTTGAACCACCTCTTCTGGTTGTACCTCCACATCTGTCCTCCCCTTGGCTCCTGAAGTACTTTTTCTCACGTTTTATTTCCTCCCCTTGCCTCTCCACTCCCACCCCCAATGAGAACATCTCCGAGGATGTCTTACATTTTCCACCAGAAAACACTTTTCCAAGGGCCTTGGTGACTTGTGAAAATTCCTTCCAAACCTGTTTCCTGGAAACAGACAGCAGATGAAAGATTTCTTCATTAAAATTAGATGCTTTAAAGAGGCATCCAGTAAAAAGCTCTGAGAATCCTCAACGGGCCTCTGTCAGCACCGTGCTGATCAGGAGCCTGGGAGGGAGGCCTGAGCTTCAGGAAAGGGGCAGGTCGCAGGATGCAGGCTGCAGGGTCCCACTGTGTCCTGAAAGGGGGTTCGAGTCTGCTGGGACCCCTGTCGACTTGCTGTCTATATTCTGTGATGGCCGCGTGAAGCAGCTGGTGTGTGAGCTGCCTAGAGGTCCACCTGACCTGCTCTTCTTGGAGAAGGAATGTGATTTATGACTGAGAGGCTGCTCAAGGCTCTGGATGTAATTCCAAGCTGTGATTTCTCATTTGGGCTCCTCATGTTCGATTATGCAGCTGGGCGGCGTCCACTCTGACAGACAGCTTCACTGACGTGAGCCAGTTCCCAGCTGGAGGCTTCACTGGAGGAGCAAAGAGCACTGAGCCTGGAGGAAACTCCTGGGCAGGGCCTAGGAAACTCAGCCTGGGAAAGTGGTTGTCCGAGGGGCGGGGCCTTCCTGGTGGCCAGCTCCGTCTCATCTCCCGGATTCCTCAGCAGCCCCTCCGTGGGCGCCCGAAGAGATGAGCATGTGTGAGACAACTGAAGCGAAGTGGGGCCACCTGGGGCTGGCAGGAGCCCTAGCTGTGAGGCACGTGGTGTCCCTGCGGGGACAGAGGTCAGGTGGGCTGGTCTTGAGAGATGACCTCACCCTCCTCAGTGTGGTTCTGAAGAGAACTGACAGGAAGCCCACTCCCATTTATTGTACTTGGTCCTCGAAGGAGAGCCCTGCACTGCCAGCCATGGCTGCTCCACCCTCAGACCTGGGCTACTTGAGTCTCTTCTGTGCGAGTAGTTGACGGCAGTCCCACTGTTATCGGGTGGTGCAGGGACCAACATCATCCCCAGGCTCTTATTTATCCCCATCAGTGAACTGGTCAGGACACGTGGTGCTGGTGAAATAAGAAAGAGGAGAAGTAGGAAAGGAATGCTCAGGGAGAAAAGGGCGCTTTGAAGGAAACCAGGAAATGTCCTGCTAGCAGCCCTGACCACGGCGAGGACAGAGGCCGTGGCTCCTAGTCCATCACTGCGCCCCTTTGTGTCTTTGATAGCTGACCCAGGCGGTCCCACTGGAGCTCACACTCGACTGATGTCAGGTGCCAGGTTGGGGCTCGTTCTCATATCAGAAGGTTGGCACCGGGTGCAGGGCTGGGCTCCACCTCGTCTCTCACACTTGGGGGCTTCGGTTAACAAGTGTTCTCATCCAAGTGGTCATGTCTGCATGCTCCAGCCACTTGCCCCTCCCTTGCCTCCATGTACGCTACTTTGGCCTCGGTCCTAGTCAGATTCTTCAGGTCATCACAGCAGAGACACAGAAAACATGCTTGGCCTGAATTTCATCGAGAATTGCACTCCGAAGAGAGAGCCTGTTCTACATAAGAAACCCTTTCCTTCCCCCTCTCCCACCTCCATCCACTTGTGAGGTCTCTGCTGAGCCACTTCACAGAGAGGGGTGACAGGCCTGGTCCCCGTCTCCTACACCCTTCCAACCAGAGCTGCTCCACTTTTATCTATTTGGAGGAAAGTTCATACTTTCCTGCTGAAGGTTCAATAACAGATTCTGCTGAAATGAACTGACAATGGACATTAACAGGAGAAATGTCACACAAATTTATCCAGGAATGACTAGATGGTTGATGCTTAAATACTAGCTCAAAGGAGAAAAGAAGCAGGGGCTGTGGACACTTTTAGAGATGGAGTCAGTGATTACCAGGGGAGATTAATGGGCCCAAAGAACAGACAAGAGCGTGGGCAATACTCTGCGGAGACGAGGAGCACTTGCTGATGGCGGTCCCCCTTGCTGCGCTGTGCACCAGTTTGTCTAGGCTGATATCGGAAGAGGTTCACAACCACCGAACAGCCCTGGAACCATCAGGGTGTTAGGGAGAGCAGAAAGCCTCAAAAAATCTTTCCCCTGCTCTTTGGGACCAAAAAGAAGCACTGAGAGACAGAACACAGAGAAGTTTTGACTGCTTCTTCAGTTTAAAATGTCCAAGTTCCGTATATATAGCGGACCCCTGACTTATGAACTCAGCTCCTTGCCAAGGCCTGGTTGTACCTCAGGTTGGTCAGTGAAGGCTCAGGCTCCTGGAAAAGCCTTCAAAGTCTCTCTCCTGCTCAGAGGCAGATCTCAGCGTCCTTTACACACCAGACCTAGCTTTCTCAATTACCTCACACAGGAAAGGATGTTGTCACGTTCCTCCCAAGACTCTGTAAGGGTTGAATCTGTGTTTGAGACCATCTCAAAGCACAAGTGGCCAGCACTAAAATCATAACTCAAGATCTTATTCATAAATTAAAACTAAAATTCCGGTCATAACCCAAAGTGTTCTTATGTCAGTTTAGTTGTAACTCAAGGATCTACTGTACTTTGGGATGTCATCTTATGAACTCCAATAATTTTTTCTTTAAGATAGGGTCTCAGTATATATTTCAAGCTGGCCTCGGGTTTGCTATGTAACTCACACAGACCTTGAACTTGTGGCCATCCTTCTGCCTCAGCTGAACCACCACACCCAGCTCCCCAATAGTTTCTTATGTTGAGATATATAATTGTGTTGGAAGAAAGAAATCTACTGCTTTAAAAATTATCTTGAAAACCACTGGTTTTAGAGTATTCTTCCAAACTTGTCATTCGTCTTTGTGTTGATATTTTCCCCCCAGTACCAGGGATTGAACTCAGGACCTTGCACTTGCCAGGCAGGTATGGCACCACTGAGCTACATCCCCAACCCTGTCATTCATCTTTTTAATAATCACAAGTATGATTGCAAGTACTCTGTGGGAGTCCGGGGAGGAGGACACAGCCAGAACCCTCGTGGGAAAATCCAATCCCCTGACAGTCCCACAGTTAAAGGATTAATAACCAACCAAGAACAAAGTCACAACCTTGAGGAAAAAGGCTGATCCTGGGCTCAACTCTTGCTACTCTGAGCAGTGGCAGCCCAAGGCCAAATACTGCAGCTGCAGAAGTGGGAGCAGAACCCATAAGCCGAGCTCGCCTGCACCTTTATTTGGTACCAAACCTTCAGCCCATAATCCTAGCATGCATAAAACAAGGTGATCCCACAATAATCCCTGTAGTTGAAGATTATATAAAGCAGAGCAGACATCCTTAATCCTAGTAAGTCCCAATAAGTCCCAAGGCCAATAATCCTAGTGCAGTAATTCTTGCAGTTTAAGATCCCACAGGGTTGGGGTAGATGTCTGCAATAATCCCCGTAGTTGATCCACAGGGCAAGGCAAATGTCCTCAAGACCAAGTAAGTAAATTTTAGTAAGTAAGTCTTAAATCCAAGTAAGTTGTCTGCGGTTCCCAACAGTTCTCTTTCAAGGAGTATCTTCATTGTCATGAATCATCTTCATAAGAAAGACTCGTATTTTTGTCTAGAGAGTTCAGGCAAAGTGAGAATTGAATTATCCAGAACGCCCTGCCGCTGCTGGGAGTGTCCAGGAACTCCAGTATCTCTTCATCTCCTAGCAGCCAAAAGGCTCTTCCAGCAGATTCAAGTGCCAAGTGTCGTAAGAGTCTATGATGCAAAATACAAAGACATTTCTTTCTTATTTATCTCCTTGACAAGTGGTCACTGGACTCCCTGAAGGGGATGGCTATCTGGAATTAGTCAGAGATGGAATTTGTGAGCATCTAGTAGCCCAAGTGTAGCCAACTTTGTTTCTTGGTGCAGAAGATCAACTGACTTGGAGGCAGCGCGCAGAGCCTCACGCAGAAATGACTCATCTCTGGACCGTGAGGAGTAGAGAGGGCGGCAGTGCAGAAAGAGAGCAGTGGTGATAGTCACTCCAGAAAAGCAAATATTGTGAAGATGAGAAAGTTCCAAATGGTCAAAAAATGAAGGGCAGAAAATGGGCCACAGAGAAAGAAATGTGAAGGAAGTGACTACGCAGCAAGGAGACCGGGCTCACGTAGTCCTTCCCCAGGAGCCGTGACTGCGAGCAAGCAGCAGCCTCCCTAAGCTTCAGTCTGCTCCCCTGCGACAGAGGCAAGGCCACCAGGAGTGGCTCAAGCAGCAAGAGATGGGAAGATGATAAAACCAGACCCCTGCCATCTCCTCTTTCCCCGTCTCCCGAGATCGTGGAGGGCTCACCAGCTCCCGAAGTCTGGGCTACGAGACAAGCAAAGCTCTCCCTGCCCTGTGTTTAGGGACTCGACGAACTCTCCAAGGAAGACAGGACAAGCCACCCTGAGGTCTCACCTGTCTGGCCCAGTATCCAGGCCAGCTCTTCTCCCTGCACTGGCTCCCCAGGTAACTTCCTGTGCAGATTCACCCACCAAAGAGGAAGTCGAGAAGGGTAGCACACCCTCCTGCTGTACACAGGGCTAGACAGGGCATAAAAAGACGGTCAGAAAGTCTGTTTAATGAGGCTGTGTCTCCCCCTGTAGAGAGTGCAGGGGTGCACAGCTTAGAGTTGAGCTCACTCCTAAGACACTGGAGTCACCAAGCCAGTGAGCTACTCTCACAGCTCTCCTTCTAGAATCCATCTGTCATGTTATATTCTGCCTCACCACGAGGGGCCCGTAGTTCTCAGTTCTGTTATGAATAGTTTTGTGCTTATTAAAACAAAGAGTATCTGATTTAAATATAGAAAAGGCTACATAGACTTTGTATTGATGATTGGTGCGTGTGTGTGCATTTGCAGTATTGGAAATATAACCCAGGGCTGCACGCATGCTAGGCAAGAGCTATACCACACTCTTAGTTCATAAATGTTACATTATTTCCTATACTTACAAGTCTGAGATATGTTATAATAAAAAATTTAAAAATAAAATTTAAAATTTAAAATAT
The DNA here is from genome assembly GCA_004026965.1 of Petromus typicus. Taxonomy (NCBI): domain Eukaryota; kingdom Metazoa; phylum Chordata; class Mammalia; order Rodentia; family Petromuridae; genus Petromus; species Petromus typicus. Next base: position 12,113 of record PVIR01003601.1, read on the forward strand.
TTCAAGGCATCGAGAAGCTTCAACTGATCTGGATCCAACTAAGCTTGCTCTTTGAGAGAAATAAATCTGAGTGTCGGCACAGCGATGCACACCTGTAATCCCAGCACCCAGGAGGCTGAGGCAGGAGGATCACTACAAGTTGAAGACCATCCAGAACTGCATAGCAAAACCCTGTCTCAAAAAACAAAAGAAACAAAAAACAAAAAGAAGACAATTTGAGAGGTACACCAAAATGTGAATGGCACTTATCTCTGAGTGATGGACTTAAAATGATCTTTGTTTCTTTAATTTTACTGATTGTTACAAGTAATTTTTATACTTTCTTAGCACCAAACATTTAATTTTAAGAATGCCTTGTTCTTTAACCTTACATAAATCACTCGATGTTTCCAAGTCCCCTGTGCAGTAATTGTAAAGTTGCATTATGCAACATGAGAAAAAAATAACCTAAATCACCACTTTGCTCAGGGAACATCTACCTGGGACTTTATTATCTCACAACTGTCTTCTGCGCAGAGCACATGTGATGACATAAGCCGGCTGTGTCCGGACCTGCGGTGGGGGAGGGTGGGGATAGCGCGCGGTAGACGAGGCTCTGCCTCAAGGAAAAGTGCGTCCCTGCATCCCCTTCATTACACAGTCTCAGCTGCAGCAGCCGACGGAGAGGTCTCCCTTCAAGACACCATCCTCTTCAAGCACACCAGGACTGTCACCGGGACATCCCGGTGCACACAACTCTTCAGTGCATTCGAATTTTACACGGTGCGTCCATCACAGTGGACATGAGCATCACGGCCCTGGCGCTGGAGTTCAGGACTTTTTTTTTTTGAGGGGCTGAGAATCAGACCCAGAGCATACCATATTTGGCAGATGCTCTGCTACTGAGCTCCACCTTCAGCCCGCAGGTTTCACAAAGAAACTAATCAGGCTGAGGTGTACAAATGGCCCCTCTCGAAGGGGACAAACCACAAGGTGAGGGGCTGGGGATTTAGCTCAGTGGTTCCTGTGCCTGTCTTGCAAGTGCAAGGGCCCGGGTTCACTCCCTGGTGACCACATACAATACTGGGCGTGGAGACTCATGCCCAGCAGCAATCAGCACCACATACCACAGTGCCGGGCGTGGAGGCTCATACCTGTAATCCCAGCACTCGGGAGGCAGAGGCAGGAGGATTGCTGTGAAGTGAGTTTGAGGCTGAGCTCAGGGACAGCCTAAACCACAAAGCAAGACCCTGTCTCAAAAAAACAAAACAAAACAAAACAAAACAAAAACAGAAGGTGAGGTGGGCTCAAAGTGGGACCATCCAATAAGACTGGAAAAGACAAAACTAAGAACAACCAATAAGATTAATATTGCTGAAAGGGGAACCCAATGGGAAAGCAAGTCACAGAGCAAGCATACAGGGGTTTTTGGCTGGGGATGTTTCCACTGATGCCCACCAGTGAAGGAGGCCAGCCTGTGTGAAGAGCCGTGAACAGCTGCCATGTGCCGCCCTGCAGGTGAGATCTGTGCCCTGAGAACCCTCAGTCCGGACCTGACTCAGCTTGTTACACCTCAGATGCGTCAGGAGACCCCACTTAGTGCAGCTTTCAGCAGACAGAGGGAGGTAACTAGCTAATCTAACCGGAGCCGGGAGGTGCATCCCGGGACTCAGAGTATCAGGGGCACCGTCTCTCGGTGGGCACCGCAGCTCTGAGTTGGTTTCATCGTGTCTGTGTTCGCACAACTCCTCCAGGGGACAGCACAGGGACAGTGGAAATGGGCAGAGGACAGTTCCAGACTCCCGTCCTTCCAGCCAGGATCCAGGAGGCAAAGAATGGGGACAGTGCGACTCCGTCGGTGCATGGACTCTCTTGGTAGCCCTCTAACCGAACACACTCAAGTCTGTCACATCTGGACTGGCCATGAAGGTTAGGAAGAGGGCTCCACACCTGGCCTCGCCTGGGCCGTGGGTTTTCGGTAGCTGGGGAGGAAGCAGGGTGTACAGATGGGACTTGATCAGAATCCAGCATTGGCGCAGAGCAGCAGTTCTCTGCTGTCCGCTAGGAAAGGAGAGAGGCAGGCTGGGAAACAAAACCCACGTCCACCTCCGGTGCGTATGGTAAGAATTCTTAGTTACCCCCAAGTCTCCTACGCAGCACAGAGGCGTCTCCAGACAAGCGTGTCCTTTCTCCACACCGCCACTCCATTCTGAGGTTTGCAGAACAGCCCTGATGTCACAGCGACCAAAGTCCCTGGGCTGTTGGCAGGCAGAGGACCTTCCTCCTCGAACATCAGCCAACTCTTCCCCCTCTAACTTTGCGTTTTCTTCTCACTTCTCTAATCTTTTACCCATCTCCTTTATTCCTCGAGACAGTAACCTTCATGCTTTCAACCTTCTCTGGAGATAATTTAAAATATCTATATATTCCTGGCTTCTTAAGAGCAAAACCTTCTCTTTCAGGGGAGAAACACTGCGTGACAAGAAAATTATATGTTAACCTCACAAGCATATATACAGAAACACTAAACAAATCATTAGCAAACAGAATTCAGCAATGTATTGAGTTGTTGCTATATGATCATTTTTGATCTACGAAAATGGTAATTTCATGTACCTCAATCTAATAAAACATTCCATTACCAAGTCGGGTTTGACCCAGAGATACAAAGAGAGTTTTCCATTTCATATTATCATTTTAACATCTCATGGTATCGTCTCAGTAAGTGATCGGCTGAAATATATGGTGTAATAATTTAAGATTGGATTTTTTTAAATGGAAGGATAATGAGGAATTATCCTTAACCTGATAAAGAATAGTTAGTGAGACTTAAAAATTGTTTCCTTCTAATTAAGCAGTGGATTCATGACAGTGGGTCTTTTAGAAGAA
>PVIR01003601.1:15080-86958 GCA_004026965.1 Petromus typicus
CCATATGAGCAATGACAGAAAGTATATATTTTCTTAAATATTTCATTATAATCTTAATAAAATGAGTAATTTATCTAAAAGTAAATCATGTATAAAGTTCCCAAGGTCTTTATAAGAAAATTTTAATTTTTGTGTTGACAGTTATACAAGAAACTGAATAAATAGAAGAAGGATACACCATGTTCATGGATGGGAGAACGCCACCTCATAAAGATGTCACTTGCCACGGACTTGGATATGACTTGGTAAAATCCCATCTGACTTATTTTCGGAGGCCAGCACATAGTTCAGTAGTGCCATGCCTGCCTGTAAGCTCAAGGTCCTGAGTTCGATCCTCAACACTGAAAAGCAAAAAATTCTACAAAGCAGTGCCCAGGGGTGACAGCCTCAGCTCCTCCCCCTCCATGCGCCCGTGTCCTGGTCCCCACTCACCATGAAGGGGATGAGCAAGTGAGTGTAGGGTCAGCCTACGCCGTGGATGGCTCGTGATACAAGCTGGGCTCTGTGTTTTTAAGAAAATGAATACTTGCTCTTTCTACCGCTCAGGAATCAAAGCCTCGTCTGCTCTGAGGTCCAGCCAGCCCCGACATCATAAATGGCCTCATTTATCCAGTGGAAAAATGCTTTCATTCGATTCCATGAGTTTGTAAATCAGTACGCTACTCGGTTATCCTGACTTCATCTCATGTCCGTCTCCATCACTCCACCACTGGGGCTAATGTCCTACAGGAAAAACTTACATTCTAAAACGTACATTTCATCTTCTTCCAATGTGGAAAAGCAGGCTCAGGGAAGAAGGAAGAGAAGCCTCCGCTGCCAGCTTTCCACTTGGCTGCAAGCCACGGGAAGGCAACCGGGAAGAATCGAGTTGGAAGATGGCTCTATCAGCTGCACCGAAATTGACGGCTGGCAGCTCACGCCGGAGCCTCTGCGTGACCTTCTCGGCAAATGGGCGGCCTCTTCCTCCTGCTTCAGCTCTGCGCCTCTTGTCTACCAGGAGCTCCGGGACACCGGCAGGGTCACATAAACCCCGGCCCCTGCGGCCACCTCTACTCAGCAACTCACAATTTGCAAATCAATTTATTTCATCTGATCCAGATAACATTCCTGTGACTGTTGACACTGGGAAAAAACGAGGAAGGTGATATTTTACAGTTAAAGAAACAAACCCAGACAGCTGCGAGGAAGCAGACCAGCTAGAACTCACCTTCAGAATTTAAAACAGACCGCCCCCCACTATTCTGTCCCCACACACCCGCTCCGCTGCTGTCTCTCTGTGCTGCTATCGCAGAAGCCTCCCTACACGGACCTCAAGTGGCAACTCAGGCGTGGTCAGGCTGGTGAGCAGAACAATCTTCCCCAGAGGCACAGAGAGGTAATGTGGTTAGCTCACAGGCAGAACTCAGGGAGGATCTTTTGGTAACTTAATGATCTGGCCCTAGCTAATAGGAAAGGCAATACTTCCAAACTAGGAATTTCAAAAAGCGTCCGGAGATCTTCCCTGCGTCGGGCGGGGGCCAGTCCTCCTAGTCCACACTAAGGGAGCCATCACCTGGCCAGCGCACTACTGACACCTTGTGGCAAGAAATAGCACTTCGCTCCTGCCCATTTCCTTCTACAGAATCACAACAAGCTAGGCTTAGGCGACAGAGCGCTAGGAAGCCCGTGCGCTCCTTCTGTCCCTGCAGGCTCCCCGGGCAGCCCTCTCCTCTGCAGCCCGAGCACTACAACTGCGTAAGGGCTGGTGTAAGTTTTAGTGTAGTCGGCTGAGTCTCCTCAGGGATGTGTCGCTCCAAGACACGGCGGCCCTCCAGGTGGCACCTGCTGCCCAAGGCAGGAGCGAGCGTTTACAGCGCTCTCCAGACAGCTGCCAGCAAATGAGGATCTGCTGACGAAACAGGCAGGAACCAGACACCTAAACAGTGGGTCTCCTTGGACCTCTCTCTGCCGCCGTGAAGTGTGAGCACCAGCAGGGGAACGGAAGACCGCCAGAAATGGAGCCGGTGGTGAATGGACTTTTGTGAACACCATCGAGACCAGTAATATTTTAGGGTCAGAACTCACCAAACAACTTGTTCTTCTGTCAGCAGGAAATCACTTGGAATTCTAGGGAGACGCTACGAGCAGAAACTGGAAAGGGATACCGAGGTCTGAGTACAAACCAGCTCAGCAGAAGCATCTAACTGTGGAGAGTCTTGTCGCTATTTTAAAACGTGGTGTGCAATGATTTCAGTTCAAGGTGTTTTTAATATTCCTTACAGCAGTCATCATGTAGCTATGACTGGCGTAGGGAGCCTTGTGATAATGTGGAAAGATCCTATCTGAAAAACCATGTTATAAGGGCCCACAGACCCAGAAGCCGGTCGCGTAACTCCACCGAGATGAACAATTCGGATTTCTTAGTGTGGCCTGTGAACAAGTGTGTATCGTCATTGTGTGGTCTTGTTAAAAGAAGCAAATTAGAGAGTCACCATTCTGAAATCTGGCATCTGCATTTTCATGTACTTCTTTTTTTATCGAAATCTTTATTGGTACATTACATATAGGCATCATGATTGCACTCCATAATGGGGATTTGTACCGTATAAGACACAACTTAATTCTCATTTTTTTCCATAGCCCTACCACCCCCCTATAGACATAAAATTTGTTTCCTTTCTTTTTTGTTATAATGAGAAAATAAAGATATAAATGAGTCCTAGAATTGTATGTTACATATTGTGAAATAGAAAATACTCAAAGTGAAATAGGGTGAAGGGAGAAACACAATGAGATTTCATGTATTTCTTATGCAGAGCTCTCTGAAGCCCATGAGACAAAGCAACACAACGTCTAAGATCTGTTTATCCCTCCTGTACGCCAGGCCCTCACGCAAGGAGATCTCTTCCCTGGAGGAGCCCACATTCCGGTTGAGCAGCGGGACAAGTGAAGAGAAAGGTGTGGCCGGTGACAACAGAAGTTGGAGAGAAAGGAGGAGAGGGTGAGCCATTCTGCCAAGGGCCTCACCCAAGGGAGTGACGGATCCGTGGGTTCTCCAGGTGCTCAGAGCCCCTGAGGGGACGCGCGCTCGAGGACCCGAGCCTGTGACCTTCTGCTTCCGTCCCAGCCTGGGACAAGAGCCTCCTGAACCCCGCCCTGACAGCGAGGCCAGCCTTGGTAAGAGGAGAGGGACATGCTGAAGATTAGCTTGCGGTTTCCATTTGATCCAAAAATGGATCCAAAGCTCTGGTAATCTCATCCTCTCCTTCCAAAGGAGAAGAGGTCAGATCCTCACGCAGGGAGTTTCTGAGGGCCCCGCCAGGCCCAGCAGACTTGTGGGAGGCATACTGAGTCAGAGAGGTGCCGGGAAAGTCAGCCCAGGATTTTGTGTCAGCAAATTAACTTCTTAATAAAGGTAATTTATTGTTACCTTAATAATTAACTTAATAATTAATAATTATTGTGTTAATAATTAAGATACTTAATTATAATTTAACAGATATTTATTTTCTTCTTATTATTCTTTGCACCTTCTTTTTCAATCTCCTTGATTATCTAATATTTACAATCTTTTCTGTGGTATTAAGGAAAATGTGCAGAAACATCTTTAGTACACGGAATCTCATCCATGTCCCCAAATCTCCCCTCTGTCTTTCAGCCTGGCTTCAGCCTATGCCTCTCATCAAGTGGCCATTGTCTTGATCTCCCCTGTCCAGTGGGTGGTCTGGGCTGTACACTGGGGAGCCAAACGGGGGACAGGCCCATGCCATCCACCTGTAATGAGGAGTTGGAAGAGACCCCTATCAGCTCACAAAAGCCAGTTAAGAACTTGCCACTTTTAACTATAGTTATTCTGAAATATTACCCACATTTTAAGTTGTCATATATAAAATAAAGGTAATAAATGCAAAAATCCTATCACTTCCCAATTCTTTTCCTACACTGCATGATTTTTCTGTGTTCTTTCTTACATTTGCTCTATCTGGATGGAGGTAGAACAATTATATAATGTCGTGGCATATGTCTTATTAGGTGAGGCTAGTGACATCCTATTGGTGACCTGAAATCTGTCCCGGTGAGAATATTGACACCGTGGCTGCTGGTGATCAGACACTAGAAATCAGGTCCTGATTTCTCATTTTGTTGTCTTGACTGCAGGAAGTGATGGAAAGTGTTGATAATCAAGAGTCAACTTAAAAGTATATCGTATATGTTGCTATTACCTTGTGAAGAACATAAAAAGTTGAGGACTTATCCTCCCAGTATTTGAAAATTTTTATCTGACTTGGGAAAGAAGTCACATGGGACACTGATAAATTGAGTGAAGTTCTGAGCTATGTGTGGACAATCTCATTTTTGTGTCACATTTTAACATAGACAAAAGCATTATTAAACCTCAATGTTAGAGCTATACTCATTCAGCATTTGCAACCAGGTACCAAGAACTCAGCAAAAATCAACGAGAGTGGGCCAGGGAGTTAGCTTGCTGTCTTGCAAGCGCAAGGACCTGGGTTCAATTCCCCGGTAACCACATACTATACTGGGTGTGGAGACTCACGCCCAGCAGCAACCAGTACCACATACCACAGTGCTGGGCGTGGTGGCTCACGCCTGTCATCCCAGCACTCGGGAGGCAGAGGCAGGAGGACTGTGATGTGAGTTGGAGGCTGAGCTCAGGGCCAGCCTGAACTGCGAAGTGAGACTCTGTCTCAAACAAAAAAAAAAAAAAAAAAAAAAAAAAAAAAAAAAAAAAAAAAAAAAAAAAAAAAAAAAATCAACGAGAGCATTCGGTGAGAAGCAATTGGCTCTACAGAGTTTATACCAGCATCACATATTTTTTTATTATTTGTGAACTGTGTGCTACATGACAATCCTTGTAACGGCAAAATTCATAATGGATTTGCATACATAAATATAAGTACTTCCCCACCCCGGAGTTCACGGGTTAAATACTTACCAGCACACCATGAATCTTCCCTGAACTTTACATCTGCCGGCTACAGTGCCATCCACTGACGCAGCCAAGGGCTTAGTTGGTTTAATTACCAACAGGGCTGCAAAAAGGAGCACTAGACTGAGAGACCACCCTGATTGTGTACCAGGGACAGATCCACCTTTTCCTTGACCTCGGCTTTCTCAGGCACGAAAATATGGGTGCTAAACAATATGGACAATCAAGAAGCGTCTAGCTCTCAAGTGTCATGACTCATCTTCAGTGCACAATGTCACCTGTGAGGCCACAACCACATTTAAAATGCCCTGTGTTGTTTGGTTATTGTACTGCCGAGAGAATCACGTGACAGGCGGGCAGCCAATGGGCGGAAAGAACCCTTGAGCATCGTGAGTCTTTTTCAAGCCATGTCCGTTTGAGGTGACTTAACAAAAGTTTGCCTGTAGGGATGGTAGTGAAATACTGCACATGCTCCTCAAGCTGTCCTGCTGTCCCCAGTTCCTGTCCCATTTCCTGAAGACTCAGCGTTTTGTGTTCCTCAGAGCAGCGTGGGCCCGGAGTGCCCCTCGTGACAGAGCAGGGACCAAGGCAGCTGGTAACCCAGGCAGGGCCCCCACGTATCATGAACATGTGGAGAAACTTGAAAGCCCAGAGTTCTTCTGCAGCCTTCAGTGTTGGGCAGGAATGTTTACGCAGCAAGGGTCCCAGACCTGGGCAGCCCACTGACTACAGTGTACAGGAAAGGTAGGGCTCTATCTCTGCCCACCAGGGAAATTCATTTTCATTTCTGACCTCAGTAAGGAAGTTATTCTTCCTGCCAAAGGGAATGGAGCAGTACGGTCCCCACCCTCGCAGCAGAGCAGAACCAAAAGATAGTACATGGACACACAGTGTTGGTGGCCAGTGAGACTTGGCCTTGGCCGGAGTAGGCAGCTTGATGAAGGCGACTCATGCCGAAACATAGAATAAGTCCAAAAATGCAATTGGTGTGGAAGAGGAATAACACAGACACAGAGAAAGGCCAGCAGAGCCTGGGAGACCGGGAGCTCAGACCGTATTCCCCATAGGTTCCCTAGCAAGCAGTGTGTGGAAGGTATACCGAAAGTGCACCAGACATTTCAATTATGGTATATATGTTTAAACTAAGATAGGATGAAAAAAACCTATAGAGTTCTATCTTATTTTTCTATCTTTATAAAGTCCCAATTGAATCTCTCTGGAAATTGTTTGAGGTTGACAACCAGCCCAGAAAGGGCCTGGTACTCCAGTCAAACTTGAATCTGATGCTTAGTGTAAGCAGCTCTGTCTCTTTTCACCCACTGAAGTAGGGCCTTTGGGAGACCTGACCCACGCTGGGTGTGAGAGTCTCCATGTTTATACCCTTGCAGCTGCACCTACCCTGGGGAACAGAAACCCCCCCGCATTTATAGCCAAAGGGATGCAGTGAAGGGAACCAAGGTGCCGGAAGCTGAGAAGCTGCACAGGGGACAGGGAAGCAATCCTGAGGAAGGAGCCATCTGGAGAGCTGCAGGTCCTAAGGGCTTTCCAGGTGGGACAGGAGACAAGGAGGAAAGGAAACTGCGGCTGGGGAGCCATCTCAGGCGAGACAGAAGGAAAGAAACACCTGCCCAGTCTACCACTATCTGAACAGAGCCAGGCTCAGGTCGCCTGCTCTGCAGAGCTAAGCAGGAAGGTGAGGGCTGGATACCAGGGCGAGCCGGCCCAGACCCAGCCCACTCCCTATCATTTAATCTGATGGAAACATCGCGGACCAGTACAATCAACAGCACGCAGCAGTGGCTGGTGGAGCTCGGACAGAAACAGCCTGTCCCTCTGTCTTCCCACACTCTGTCCATTCTTCTTGTTTGGCCCTGCAGTGGGGTGGTGGGTGGGGATGTCTGCTGAGATAGCATGGTGCTTCCAAGCTAGTTCCATGGAAGGTGTCCTCAATCTCCTGCTCATTCCCAGGCCAGGAGCCAGCCAGGGTGCCACATGGTGCTCTGGCATGAGGGCAAGCCATTTTGGGCCAGGATGGCCAGCCAGGGGGGGGTCTTGCCCAACCTCCCCAAGCCTTCATTATAGGCCTCTAATCACTCTTCAGAAGGACAGAGCAATGGACCAGTGAGTTGGCAGTGCCAGCTAATTATCTGGGCCTCCTTCTGTTCCCTGGCAGCCCACCCCTGCTGGATGGGCCGGTGCTCTGTGTTCCTGATGTCAGATGGCCTGGTTCCCCATCTCAGCAGGGTTGGTATTTGGTTGATCCTTCGGGCTCCCATTTGGCTCATAAAACACAAACATCTGCTGGGATTCTGGTTGGCCAGCAGCAGACTTTGGAAGAGCGAGAGGTGAACAAGAGAAAGAAGGGTGCAGAGATGGCCCTCCTGAGGGGCCAATCATGTGCCGTGAGGTGGGGAGACTTGATAAGCGTGGTCCCTGATCCGCCCCGACACCAGACAAATGGAAGATGCATTTTCATGGAGCTTCCCTGGGGAGCCCGAGGTGGAGCTGTGGTTGCTCTCCTCCACTACTTTGCTTCCTCCAGCTCTTCCTTTTTCTCACCAGTTGGCTATTATTTTCTAACGCATTTTGATAATTACTTTATCAATCAAGAAAGATAAACAAAAGCCTAAAAATATAACTGAATAGATGAGTTCCCGGAGCAAGCCCATCTTCAGCAGCACGATTTTGATGATGTTTTATACAGACGCTTGGGAGATAGTGTAAGAGCTCCATTCCTCACCAGTTCCTGGGACGACAGAACCCACGAACCCTCCTCTGCCGGGTCTCCCATCTCGGATGGAAGAACTCAAATGAGTGAAGGAAACACTAGATAGGAACCATAGCCCAACCCCTAAGTTTCTTGCCTAAAGCTTTCTCCTTATTAGAATGACTCTCTGCCTTGGATTTTCTTTTTAAATCAACACTTTGTTGGATTAAGAATTGAGAACCACACTTCACATGCCCTGTCTTAAAACAGAAAAGTGTAGAGTTTTACCACTGCAACTGTTCAATGAAAAAGGTGCCAGTTCCTCAATGGAGTGAGCTGGTGTTTGCAAAGCCAGATGTCCAGCTTGGTCCTGTGAGTGACTGGACAGAAACCAGTCCCTGACCTTCATGCATCTCACCAAGGGCCATGGCCCAGTCCCAGGGAGAAGCGCATAAGCACTGGAAGGAGCACTGCTGTGGGAGGAGCACTACTGTGGAAGGAGCACTGCTTCACCCTGAGTCCTGATCGCTGGACTGGGCAAGTCATGAGACGACTCACCCGGGAATCTGTGGGAAGGTTCTCATGACCTGGCCCACCCCACCCTCCCACCCCAGATTTTCATTTCCCAAAGTAACAGGAGCCCCTGCCAGGGGAGGTTAGGGATCCTCTTTCCCATCAAGAATAACACAGGACAAACCTACTCAGTGACTATTCCCAGCCACCCGTGGCAGGTACTGTAGGAATATCAGACCTGAAGGAAACCATCCAATTTATAACTGCTCACGTAAAAGCCATCAGGAGAATCATGAAGTGATTCTCCATATGGTGCCCTGAAGCTTCCAAAAACTATATGAGAAAGGGCTTGGAAGGAATTCTTTCCTTTTTGGAGACAGGGAAGGTGGAAGCCAAGCATCTGTGGCAACCTGGGAAAGACACTCCCCCTGACACCCTTCCCCTCCGTGCCCCCAGGGGCGGCCTGCAGGGCCCGCGTGTGGTGCTGGGGCTGCAGGGTCACAACATTGGCCGCTTAGGCTTTTCCGTTAACCGAGCTTATGTTTTCTAGCGTAAGCGAACTCTACAGTTACATTGTGTGGAGGCTTCGGGACATGGTTTGCCAAATGGAAAAACATTTGGAGGTTGGGAAAATATCTTGCACATAAATTACTGAAGGCGCAGAGAATCTAAAAGAGGGATGAAATGAGAAGCCAAGGAAAAGCAGGGAGAATGCCAAAGTAAAAATGGAGAGCGAGAGAGACAGAGACAGGGAAGCGAAGTAATGATTTCTCTTAATGACCTGCCTTCAGACCGAAAGGCAAGTTTCTAAGCCATGTTTGAGTCTCATAAAAGCCACGCGCGTGCGTACTGGGACATAGCCTGTAAATGGCCGGATCGAGCCCCATTTTTCATCCTTTCTGAGTGGAGCTCTCTATTGATTCTGTTAAGTGCTGGCCACCAGTAGGAAACACAAAAAGCCCATTGTCTTAGACTATGGCAAAGGCCAGCTACACACTTGTTAATTTCCTGATTTATGACACTGAAGAGATGGAGCTAAAAGGCGCTTCCTCTCCCGCTCCGTCTGCCTCCTGCCCTCTCTTTCTTGGTGGCGGTGGAAACTATTAAAACGGAGGCAAACCAGGAAGTTTGTGATAAAGAAAAGCCAGGCTTTCGTCCGACACACAATCTCTCTCTTGGCTTAAGTAAACTTGCTCCTTCAAGGCCTGCCATCAACAGAGTCCGGCTCACGTTTCACCACTAAATCTGAGTCAACAATCTCTAATCTGGACACTGGGTTCAGAATCCAGGCTCAGGTTGCACTTGGAAGCTGACAGCGGGGACAAGAGCAGAGAAAAATACGGCCTTTGTTTCTAGTTTGATCGTCCCCACCGAGCCGAGCTGAGGTCATGTGTCGCTTTCTGTCATCAACAAGATAAAAGTTTGCACCTTTCTGGCCCTGAAATGTCTCTCTTGCCATTTATGTTTAGGCCAAGAAGCTCTCTGCCTCCGAACTGGAGGGCCAAGTTTGTGGAGAGCTGAGATTTGGAGCCCTTTCCATCTTTCTGACATGTGATACCGTGACATAGGCAGCCCTTGCGGGGTTGCTATGCAGATATACAATTTCTGAAAAGCTACACCCGGAAAACGAAAACCCTGGGCAGGATTAGCATTTCACAAAGAACAGGGATAAAATGTGTAGCAGTTTGGCTAAAAAGCTAAAAAAAAAAAAAAAAAGTGAATTAAAGTTTCATGAAAACAAACTCTGTTTTAAAGGATCAATAAGTGTAAAAGTATCTTATCGCACCCCCGGCTTGTTGTCCTGAGCCCTAATCCTGCTACTGTTTGTGGAGGAGAAGCACTGAGCTGTATGCTGAAGATGGGAAAGAGGTCTCAGGTGGGGTTTGCGGTTCTGGGAGCCCTAAATTCAAAGCGCTGCACTAGAGTCCTGCTGTTTTATAAAACTCTTCTTTTTTCCTACCTGTAATGGTTTTCATTGCTTTTATTTTGTAGTAATCCTTCCCCTTTTGTTTAAATAAACCTAGAAAGAAGGAAAAGCAATACCTCATGATGTAAAGATTCTGGCTAAATAGAGTCAGTATCTACTTTTCCTTTCTATACCAAGGTCAGAGGGCATGCCTTCCTTTTCCCCCAAAATACATTATTTTCAAACATTTCCAACAACAGAAGTGAGAAATTATTTTAAATGGGACATTTAATGGAAGTGATGTGTTTACACGAGTGGGGGGTGGCTCGAGGTTGTTCCTGTGACGCCCAAGGCCCGATGCCTCACCCCGGAGGCCCTCGTGTGCCGCTCTTCTGCTGCCTGTCTGTCAGCTGCCTTTGTCCTGGTGGCCAGAGCGGGAGCCCCTCACCTGCTGCTCAGGTCACCAGCGCCTACAAGAGTCCCAGGGCAGAAGTGCTGGAGGGAGGCCTCCGAGGGAGACTAGAAAGAGGGCTGGAAGATGGAGGCAGTCTGAGGAATGCTCCTGCCACAGGTAAGAGGCTGAGGGCCAGGGACCTGCACCACGGCTCAGCCTGCCAACAACAGGATGTGAATACACTTGCTATTCCTAGGAATGAATAGAACGATGAACTAGTCCTGATTCCTCCATTTAAAGAGCTCCAGGCTGGCTGGAAAGCAGAGGAGAGGAGATAATACAGAAAGGAGCCCTAGGCAGGCCCTCTTGACCATTCTTATTTATTAGATTATTAAATCAGTGCTGCTGGCAATAAAGAGCTCTCAGAACAGGAATTTATTATAGATTGGTTAGCTTAGGAAGATAAATGATTTTTTTTTTTAAAGAGTTTTTGAGACAGGGTCTCACTTTGTGGTTCAGGCTGGCCCCGAGCTCAGCCTCCAACTCACATCACAGCAATCCTCCTGCCTCTGTCTCCCGAGTGCTGGGATTACAGGCGTGAGCCACCACGCCCGGCACTGTGGTATGTGGTACTGGTTGCTGCTGGGCATGAATCTCCACACCCAGTATGGTATGTGGTTACCAGGGATCGAACCCGGGTCCCTCTGCTTGCAAGACAGGAGCCGGAACCACTGAGCTAACTCCCCGGCCCCAATAAATGATTTTTTAAAATAACGTGATAGACAGGAAACTCTTTCATGTTTCTGCACATCGCTTTCAGGGTTTCTGCTACTCTGCTCTCAAAGAAGAGATGACATCTGTGACAATGGCTGCTGTGACTTTTGTTTCTTTTTTTTTTTTTTTTAGCTTTTTAGCCAAACTGCTACACATTTTATCCCTGTTCTTTGTGAAATGTAGCTAAGGCCCCATGCAAGCATGCTAGTGGAGGTAGCTCTGGAACCTGCCTGCATAAATGCGGCCCCAGGCTCTGACACTGGGCCTCTGGGTGCTCAAACCCTTGTCTGTGACACAGAGATGATAGTAACGACCTCATGGTTGGTTTCAAGCATGAATGCCAAAAATGCGACCGAGTGGCACTTGGTGGGTTTGGGGTGGATGTTCCTTCAATCAGTGAGGGTCCCCACTCCTAGGAAGGGTTCATCATCCACAGGGAAAAGCCTGTGTGTGAGGAACAGGTGTGGAGGGTAAGGCCCATCCACTGCCAGAGGTCTGGAAGCAGGCTGAGGTGACGTCATTAGGTCTGTGTCCTGTTGCCAATTCAGCTTTGAACTATTTCCTCTCCCAGAAGCCTGAGCAGATCAGTGAACCTTCCAGGACTATATTTTCCTCAGAAATGAGGCTCAACTGCCTGCCTGTGTGGCTTTGTGAGGACTGTCAGACAGTCTGAGTATAAGTGGTGGTATCTGACACACAGAGGTTCTTGACACCTGAGTCCCGTCATCCTGGCCTTGGGTTGGCCAGTGACCTGGGGGTCCAGAGAACAGCCCCACATTGACCAGGCCCCAGCCCTCTGAGCGAAGTGACATGGTCTGAGTAACCCCAGCAGCTTCACTGCTACTCGCCTTTCACATCTCATCACCACTAAGCAAGAAAGAACACAAGTTACGCTCAGACAGTGAGAAAAGTGTGAGCCCCAGTCAGTGACCTGAAGTCTGTCTTCAGCCAGAGCTGCTGAGCATCTCGGGTCCCGGTCAGGCAGCTAAGCCCCAGGGCCCACACTTGGGTTCCACCTCTTACTGTGTGCCTCGGACCCCCTTCATCCCTGAGCCTCCGTTTCTTCAGCTGTGAGAGGAGGAGGCGGTCCCTGGTGCCTCCCTAACAGATTCCTAACATCCCGTGGATGAGCCATGTCCCTCATGAGCTTCCTCCTTTGTTGGAAGAATGACACATATGGTGGCGAATGTTCATTTCACCCACAGCCAAGAGGACAGAATCAGAGGCACTTTCGGGTATTGTGGGCCAACTTCCCATCAATAAACGTGTCCGAAGATCAAGAAGTGCCCTCATCTCTACGTCTCATCTGAGAAAAACATGCCATAGTGCTGTGACCTGGATTCAGGGTTCTGCATGGAAATATAGGGACCCTGGCTGAGTCTGGCTCCTTTACCCCAGCACCCTCCCCCGCTGCTCACCAGAGACACGAAGAGAAACCCTCATCTCTCCATGTCTGTTGCTACAGCGCTGGTTTTCAGGGTTTTACCAGGCTCCTCTAACGGGGGACGAGTAGGCTCAAAGAACTTCAGCTGGGCCAACATTCTTAGGTCCAAGGACCTAGCTCTTCAAGGGTGCGAAGCCAGGAGAGCTTTAGGGTCAAGATATCCTGTTTAGTCAGCACTAGCAGGGCCCTGGGTTGATTTAAACTGGAGAAATAGGGGGCCCAGGAGAGATGCCAATCAACTGTATGTCCAGGAAGCCAGCATGACTTCATGAAGGGTTCACTTGTGAAATAAGCCTCAAAAGGTGGGGGCCTTATTCCTTTTTAAGATAATACTAATGAGGGTGACAGTGAAGGGCCAGCAGATAGGAAGCAAAGGAGAAATGATCCCCATCCGCAAGAACTCTGGGTTTGTAAAGGGCGAGGACAGGGTGCAGCTGACTAAGCAGTGTGATCTGTTCCAGGATGGAGGGCAGCACAGAGCGGGAAGAAAGCCGCTCTGAGCAGCAGCGGGTCGGGGAAAGCAGTGAGCAGGAGGACGACCCTGAGGCAGAGGCAGCCTTGTGTGCAAAGCCACAGGACAGGAAGAGAGTAAGGTCTCGGAGTCAGCTCCCCATTCAGTCGGGCGGGCGGAGCTGAGCTGGCAGACTGGGCAGAGTGGGCCGAGGCGGGCAGCAAGGCCAGAGCCCAGCCTGCACCTCAGCTGTGCTGTGAGGCAGGAGCTGGCCCCTCCAGCCTGCGTGCAGCTCTGGCTGCCCTGCTCCCAGGGTTATACGCATTTTGGAAAAGATTCACATAGAATCACCAAGTGGTCTTTCTCATTTACAGCCCCTGGTCTGATGAGCAGAAGCCATCACAGCAAGGGCTGTGAGCTTTTTCTCACTCTGCTCTCCCCTTGGCATTAGACCTGGGCCTCCCGTTCCATGGAGTTTGGCAGTGGCCAAGGAAGATACACCTGGTTAATTTCTCAGGTGAGTGCCCTCCGGGTGCCCCTCGTGCAGTCAGGCACAGTGGGCGATGCCCATCAGTACTCACCTACTGGTAAGCCTGAATCACTGCCATGAATTTCCAGGAAGGCAAAATGTCACTTCATGAGGATGTCAACCGTTTTTCTCCAGGTTGAATGTAGGGTCTGGGATGAAACCTCAAAGCCCCTGGGTTTGCAGTCCCCCATCTATGTGATCTGAGAGCTGTTCTTCATCCGCAGCAAGGGGGAAAGAATCGGTCCTTTCCTCTTGGGGTTGTGGTTAAGACTGAGGCTACTGTTTCTGTGCTAGACACAGGCTCACTACTGTTTCCATAATTATCCCAGTTCTCCTTATGTCTATTGGGAGGGGCTGAAGTAGGGTCTCGCTGTATAATTCAGGCTGGCCCTAAACTCACTATGTAACCCACCTGCCTCAGCCTCAGCCTGCTGAGTGCTGGGGTTACAGCATGTGCCATCACACCTGGCTTTTATATATGGTTTTGATAGCCTTCATTCAGACAGCACTAGGATCAGAAGGGGAGGAGGAAAAAGGGTTGATGGCTCATGAGATGCCACCGTCTTATCTTCCTAGTACAAAGGTACCTTTTGTTTCTGAAAGGGTCAAAATATTTGCTTGAGGATCTTAGATTCAAAAGAAAAGCAGAGTCGGGGCCGGGGAGTTAGCTCAGTGGTTCCGGCGCCTGTCTCGCAAGCGCAAGGACCCGGGTTCGATTCCCCGGTAACCACATAACAGTACTGGGTGTGGAGACCCACACCCAGCAGCAACCAGTACCACATACCACAGTGCCGTGCGTGGTGGCTCACGCCTGTAATCCCAGCACTCGGGAGGCAGAGGCAGGAGGATTGTGATGTGAGTTGGAGGCTGAGCTCAGGGCCAGCCTGAACCACAAAGTGAGACCCTGTCTCCAAAAACCTAAAAAAAAAAAAAAAAAAAAAAAATGAAAAGCAGAGTCTATATCCTGGCTGGGTGTCCCTCTGGCCAAGACCAGATAAGTAATGCTACTGGGGACTCTGCAGCAGATGGCCACAGTGGGGTCCTGGTCCCTGGCATATCTTTGCTGGACCTGACTCAGTGTGCTTCACACAGTCACCATCATAAACACAACCGTCAGGCTCTGCCGGGGCTAGACCAGGCCTCAGAGGGATCTGCTGATGGTGCCCAAGATGTGAATGAACATTTATTCTTTGATAAGTTAAATCAACTAAGTGTAGGACTCTGAACAAGTCAATTTGCTTTTCTAGGCTGTGTTTTTTCATCATTATAACTAGAGGACTGCACTAGAGTTACATTATTTACAACTGGCATGAGTGTATATTCCACCTTAGGAACGGTCTGATGTTTCTCATATTCAAGAAAAGCTAGACTGACTCGTGCCACACGTTATGGTAAAACATAAGCCGCACCTATGCCCTGGGTGAGATGAGAACTCAGAGCCTCAGCAAGTGCTTGGAGTGCTAGGCAGAACAGCGCACCAAGAATCCACAGCGCGTGCGCGTGCTCGTGCAGACAATGGGTGCCTGGAACTAACCCAGACAGGTGGGGTCTCCACAGCAGCTTTGCAAGGGCCAGTGTCTTCCAGGGCATCATCTTGTAAAAATTACTAGCTTTTTCAAAAATATTTCTCCCTGAGATAGAAAAATAAGCAGTTTCTGTAACGAGGAAAATAACAACAATAGTCATAATAATGAAAAAAGCCAAATAAGCGCGTGGAGTGCATTTTTTTTCTTAGAGATTTATTTTTGTTTGATGAATCTGACACCAGTCAGAGAAGGAGGAGAATGTCATGGGGCCCGGAGGAAATCGCTGCTTCCTGCCTGGGTGGGTTTGGTTGTTGGGGTGGGTTGGTCAGTTGGTTGAATTTGTTGCTGAAAGTTTTTCTCTTGTTCACTTTTATAAATCTCTCCCCGGGCTTTTGAGCTTTCCCTCCCTCCCACCTCCCTTCCCTTGCCCCCAAATTTCATTTTTTAAAAAGCGAGCTCACTCGCCAGTGTGTCCCCCAAGCTCTCACGGCTCTAATAAATAAGGAGCACCTGTAAAACAGTAGCTTGACTTGTTAAGTGACTGTACAAAGGAGAAGATAGAAATACAGTATGTACACCGAATCCATGGCCCGGGTGTCGCAAGGCTGGTATGGGCCATGCTGGCCTTGCCCACCTGTGACCCGCCACCCTCCAGCTGAGGCTCCTTGGCCTGGCGGGATGGGGCAGTGGGCCCCTCCAGAGGGAATAATTGCTTTTATTTGAGTTAGTAAACAGATACACTGAATCACAAGGTGATTTGATTTTTTTTTTTTTTTTTTTAGTTTTCTTCTTTTTTTGATTTTTTTCGTAATTTTTTCTTTTTTTCCTTTACTCGTCAGAATGGGGTACTCCACGACTGTCTCACCAACTCAGTGCCAGTACACAAGCTCTAGAGGACTTCTGGACTCGCAGCTACAACTGCACAAGTGCACACAAGTTAATCTACCCTGTTATCCTCCACCCACTGATTGAGGATCAAATTGCACATTTCTCTTAACCATGACAGGAGAAAGCAAACATTGAAACAGAATCATGGGTGATCTTTCTCACTTTCCCTCTTGTTTTCATTGGTTCGTCCATACCATTCTAATTATCATGAAAGGGCTCTGCATATAGAGAGATTGTCTCACTGACTTCCTGGATCACCGAAAACCATCAGGATTGAAATTTCATCCGAGTCTTTCCTGACGCCCAGCAAATACTCCCCCTCGGATTATTTTACACCTTGAGGGCATTTTGGTCTGTAGTTCAACACTCTTGCTCTGTTCCCAAATGGGGCGCTATTTAGGGGAATTTCAAGAGAAAGCTGAGAAGAATAAACATTTACCGAGTTCTCTTGGCATTCAGTCTCTGAAAAACCACAGTATAAACTATCCATGCTGCTTCTTACATCTGTCAAATCGAAAATTAAAAGCCATAAAAGTGTAACACTGAAAATATGGCATCAAAAAGGATAAAGGTGGCCTTTGTAAAAATAACAAGAAAAGTATATTAGCCAATAAAATATTCTAACTCTTCATTTAAAAGTGCATCCGGGGCCGGGCAGAGATGAATCCGAAGGGTCGAGACTCCAGCGCCATCCCTCCCCGCCATCAAAACGGGAACAGTATAGGTCCAAAACCGTACAATGCAAATCACAATTCTTAGTGTAGCAGCAAAACCACAGCAGTTTTTAAAAAGATTTTTAAAAAGACTCTTGTTTTCCAATCGGTATCATCTTCCAGCCTCCACTGCCACCGAGCTCGAAGATGGCGCGGGGAGAATACCTACATTGGTCCTTGTGGCTTGTTGGTGTTTTTTTTTTTTTGTTCTGTTTTGTTTTTTTTTAAACCAAGGGTGAAATCCCTAAGTTCTTCTGGGGAGAAGCAGAGATGATGGCAGCAAGAAGGCTGGGCCCGCTGACTGGGTCCAAGTCGTGCTGGCTTCTCTGGGCTGGAGGCCACCGAGGGAGGGCTGCTTCCTCTGGGATGCTTAATGACAGGAAGCGGCTTTATTTGCTTGAGTTTTAGCCAGAAGGGGGTGGTGAGCTGACCAGCTGGTGTCATTGGGTGGCGTGACATAGTTTGCTCCGCTCCGCGCCCTCTCCACGCAAGGTAACCTGGGAGTGAGCATTCCTGAGAAGAGAAAAGGGGGCATCAGAACGCACTGGGCCAAATCACTGCCCACCCACATGCCCAGCCGGGGGGGGGGGGTGAGTCAGGGCACAAGGAGCTCCCTGGCCATCACTGTGGACCTAAGACAGGTCTCCAGACTTTCCAGAACTGAAGCAGCACAGCATGATTCCAGCCTGAATTTCATTCACCATCTCCTCAGGGTTGGCCCAGCCAGCTCTGTGTGAGGAGATGAAACTCAAGCTGCTTTTTGAAATACCACAATGAGCACGCTGTGCCACGCCCTCCCCAGACCACAGCACCCTGCGACCCAATAGCTTTCACCCCCGCATGTCTTCACACTTTGCCTGCAGATCTTCTGAGTTGCTCAAGGTCACTTCAAACCCAGCCAAGGTCACCAGGGGCTCTGGAGGTCCAGACTCCAGGCCTGTATTCGGTACCGGCTCTGAAGTTAGCTGAAAGAAGGTACAGAGGTTCACTCTGGTAAACAGAAAGCACGGTGGCCCTTCCTTCAGAGGTTTCCTACAGAGGCAGTGAGCTGGGAGAAATGCTTGTCCCCCTCTGTCTGTGGGTCTTGCCTGTCAAAGGGGGGCTGCTCACATCTCCTCACATCCAAAATAAACAGACCACAGGCCTGGAAGACAAAAGCCCACCCTTCCCCTGGCCTTAGGCTACAGGGGAGAGGCTCTGAGCAGGACTTGTCACCAGGCCAGTGCATTTTGGGGGAACTCCCAGCAACTGCAGACAGGAGCATCTGCCTCTTTGTCCCGGCTGGCTTACTCCACTTGCTGGCCATCCATCCCTTGGTCTAAAGTGGGGCCCACTGAGCACCCTCAGCACTCAGAAAGCGGCCACTCAGAAGTCTGTCCAGCAAGTTGTGAAGTCCCTCGAACCCAGGGCTGGGCTATCCTGTGTTCGCCTCCACACCCAGCCCCTGGGCACATCTGGCCCACGGTAGGTGCACATTTTGCCAAATAAATAAGAATCAAACAGGTCTCTTCCACTATATTCCCAAAGAAGTCCCCGACCCTCTCTCCTGCCACTAAGTGGGGACATCAGAACTATGAATGGGTAAAATTTGGCCAACATAGGACTAGAAAACATCTTTACAATCATGAAATTATTGTCAAAACAATGAACAGATAGTTGAAAGAAGTGATAGAATTTAGGACGTGATAATATACTACAATTTCCTCATTTTACCGATGAAGGAATGAATGGAAGCTACAGAGAGACTGGAATCTTGCTTGGGGTGTTTGTAACACGAATTTAGCACGAGTGAGAAGGTCAAGTGCCCACTGGGAAGACTTAGCAGAAGCTCGTGCTTTGAACCCTGCGGTCCGATCCCTGGTGTTAATGGCAACACCAATAATCATCAGCCAAAAACAAGGTTTGAAATTCTCAGTGTGCACGACAGGAAATGCTTGAGTTCCCCCAAATCACTTCAATCGCCAGATCTGTGTGCATTTAATATGTATATTAAATAACCAAAGTGAAAATGTAAAATACCACAAATATGCAATAGGGGTGGAATTCCAAGGCCATGGAAACCTTTTCATTTGGCATGGTCAGATTTGGAAATGGGGATATTTATCTCTGAATAAAGAGCTCAATGGTCCCTCCCCTCCCTTCCCCCCATCAAGAACCACCATCAAGTGTGAGGCCATAAAAGATTGGGACAGAGCTGCAGAGATGGCGAGTAGGTCCAGCGTCACAGGAGTAGCTTCCTCTGGGGACAGTTCTTTTGCATATGTGGAGCACAGCCTGGAAGCTGTGGAGGGAGAGAACTCATCCCCACCTCTGGGCCTGGGACCAAGAGTGACTGAATCCTGGAGACCAAGGGAACTCCAAATCCTTTCTTTAAGGGCGAAAAAGGAAAGAAGGAGAAAAAAAAAAAAAAAAAGACCCAGGTGTTTAACATTTTTTTTCCAGTGACTGGGAAGCACCATTTTTAATTGCTTCTTTAAGAAATGCTGCAACTGCCTTTTCAATGATGTAGCTTTTTCTTTAATCACTACAAGCAAAAGAGGAATATCTTTCAAATAAGTTTCTTTGTATTCAAATCACCTTTGGACAAAGACCAACCATGCCCAGCATCACCCTACTTGGAGAAAATTTCCAGGCTTTCATAAGACTGGGAAAACGGGATATAATGAGAGCCATTCTGGAACCCTCACTACAGCACTTGCCACCGCAAACACTATAATAATCATTATTATTCTCTGGTATCTATTATTGTCTGGTAAATAATATGTGTTTTCCCCCAAAGTTCTAAAGGGTGCAGCTGCACAGCGCTCTATTTTTTGCAGCCCTGCTTTTGCTGCTTTGAAAGCTGCCTCACACCGGGCTGGTTTTAAGAGAATAGCAAAGAGACCATTTGTGCCCTTCTTTCCCTCACCACACACTCGCCATGCCGGGGACACCCTCAGAGGCCAGTGGGTGGCAGTACAAGTCCCTTTCTGCCAGTAATATTTGAGGAAGGGGCCATACCGAAGTCAACCTCATGGGTTCCTCTGGCTCTGGCTGGTACAGTGCAGCCCCCCTTGCTGGTGACACAGGAATAAATCTAGAATCGGTGACAATGACGAGCCAATGCAGGCTCCACATTTCTCATGTTCATTGGTACTCAAGGTCAGGGACCCATGAGAATGAGAAGGAAGCAAGCTTGGACTTTGAGAAAGCGGTCATGGGCAGGGAGTTCCACAGCACTGGTCTCTGCCATGCAGAGGGACCCTTTGGAAAACTAGTCCTTTCTGTCAAAATAATGTCTCCACCTGTGCCCAGGCAAAATGACCACAGTGAAGTAGAGACCCCTGAGATGGCCGTGCGCCCTGACTAGCTGAGTTACGTGACTGCTTCTTTATCGATCCTCCCCAAGCCTCGATTCTTCCTCTAGGAGAGAGGTCTAGGTAAGATGTCCTTTGTATCTTCCGTCTCTCATATGTGGTGATGGTGGCTCTTTAGACAAAGCCCACATCACATGTGTGACATTTTAAATGCGAGCAGGAGGATATTCATGTGTTACCAATGAATAAAGGAGTCTAGTAATTTCTGGATGTTAAGCCCAAAAATTTCAGTGTCCTTTATGCCCTCAATTTCAGGGAAGAACACACAGTCTCTCTCACTCACACACACACACACACACACACACACACACACACACACACACACACACTCTCTCTCTCTGGACATGCAGAGTGCTCCTACTGCTACAGGTTCTAGGGAGGTGGCCATACTTGAACCTAACATGAATTTTCCTCTAAATGGGGTTTTGTGGGAAGTAAAGGTGACTCACCTTGTCACATGGAGCGTCCCACGCACCCAACTACACACAAGTCAATCCCTTTGCCACATATGCACCATGTGGAGCCTGGTGCCACCATATGTGGCCAGGCCAAGCTGGGAAGGCCAGCTAGCTGCAGAACTGCAGGCCTGCCTTCTCTGTCTGGCCAGAGAATTAACATATTTTCTCACCAGAGTGCTCTGTCCGCCTCTCTCCTTCTTTACTAGAGAAGTGATGCCAAGAACTCGATGTAGTTACTCATCCTCTTCTCTCATACACAAAACTTCCAGAGACCGTAGAAAGGAAAATGCGCCCCAATAGTCACAGGTTTTTCTGTGCTGACACTGTCAAAATGTGCCCATTCTCATCTTTACCTCTTACCGTAAGACACGCTGTTGCACTTCATAGCATTTCCAGAACAGCACTCTTCAAGGTAATGTGTAGTCAGAGAAGAATGTCCGTCTCATTCCACAATCCCACATTTCCAAGAGAACCTCTGTGGGGGGAGATCCCACTCCTACCCCAAAGCCTGTTTCTATTAGTCGAACCTGTTTGCAAACTTCTCCTCTTATTTCTTTCCTCAAATATCCTTGTGACTTGCAGTTAGAATTTAGTGGCCCACCCTATCCTACTCATTTAGAAGGAAAGATCCTCTTCTGTCATATTTAGTCCCAGGGGTCTAAAACCCAGTAGCATCAAGTCTATGATGTATAAGAAACGCCTGCTGCCAAACTGCTCGCCTTTATCCAATTACCCAGGCCCTAGCAGAGATCCGCTCACTCGGGCACGGCTGCCCATCACTTATCACAGTTAAATACAGCCATTACGTGCTGGCTGTGGCAACGCTGTTTATCTGGGACAATAACGAGTCCCTGAGGACCGCGCCACTCTCAGGTAGCAGCGGCTATTCTGGGACACGCACAAGGGTACAGCCCCATGGTCAATGAACAGAGCCGCCTGCCCCAGCTGATAAACTCTGAGTGCGATGCCAGATAGAGGGCCCTGCACCGAGCCCCCTCCGGGAAGGGCCACAGCTTGGCAAGGTTTTGCCAAAAGGTGGTTCCCTCTCTCTCTCCCCTGTCAGCCATGAAGTATTCTGAAGCGGCTTTTACCAGCATGGAAACTTTTCATCTTTGAAGTGCATACAGTCTCGTTTCTTACAGTTCATTAATTGATTAAAATAATGGAAACAGTTCTTCCTTCTCGTGTGACTGTGACAAGAAGCGAGGCCAGGAAGAGGGGCCCGTGGGGCAGAGTTGGCCTCATCTGAGCTCAGCACAGGGCTTGGTCGGGACTGAAGCTTCATTTCCACAGAGCTGTTCCTCAGTGGCTTTGATAAGCCAAGGCTTGTGTATAATTCTTACATTTTTTAAATGGTTTAAAAATTTAAAATGTATAAGGTTGTTTTTTACTTCTTATAGTTTGCTTTTTTAGCCATTTATCTTGTTTTGCTCTTTAATTATAATAATTTTGAAAAATCCCAACCAGGGCTGGGGATGTAGCTGAAGGGTAGTGCACTCAGTTAGCATGTACGAGGCCCTGGGTCTCATTCCCAGCACCATGACGTCAGCTGGTAAATAAACAAAATAAGAATCATAACCATTCAAGATTCCCTTTTGGGATACCTCCATCTTTAATTTCTTGTTTTACAAATGAATATTTTGCTTTTTTTTGCTTAGTTGGTTCTGTAAGTTTAATGGGGAGACCCGTTTGTCCCTTCATTAGTCATTGCTGTTTCTCACTGATCTTTGAGGACAGAGAAGTCTGGACTAGGAAAAGCCCTCTTACATACCCTTCACCCTGGATCCTCACCCTCTTTACAATTCCTTTCTGGAATCTGGAAGCTTAAGCACACAAAATCACTGTTTCTTTCACTTTCCTGAAAGTATTAAAAGATCTTTTTAACAGTGGACAATTTTTTGGAATTAAAAGCAATTTTAAACAAACACATACAGCAAGTGGTTATGCCCAATCTTACAGAAGAAAAATAAAAATAAAGAAAAGTTACAGGATACAGCTAATGCTCCAGGGGAAATTCTGAAGAGCAGGCCTGGGCCCTGGGCAGGGAACTTTCAGGCCTGTTTCTGTGTGATTCATGAAAGATACAAGGTCTTCAAAGAAATGTGTGGAATTTTCTGGAATGCCTCCTAACATTAAATACAATACTAGGTATGTCTATGTACTCATTTCACATGAAAACAAGTGCATCTGTATAGATGTTTCACAGAAACAATGACACTTAAGTATTGATGATTGTCTCCACTTGCCAGGAAGGTTAAGGAACTTACTCCCCCAAGGCTGACAACTAGAAAGGAGAGGCACTGAACAGTTCAGCCGCTAAGACCTCCAAGTCCACATCCTGTTCACTCCCGTCTTCCCGACCCTGAAGATAGTGTGGTAGCTCCCTTGCTTCGCAAAGGAACACTTTGAGAAGTTCTTTGATAATTCAAGACCTGACCAACACAGACTAGCGAGGCACTGTCATGTGACTCAGCGGCCTCGCCCTGCAGCGGTGCCCCTCCTGCCTTCTTCCAATGCAGCTGCATGTATGACCCCACCCATTAGCACAGGAGACACTAAGACCTCGATGAATTCAATGACTCATCCAAAGCGGCAGTGAAAAGGCCAGGGTCATGTGATTTCTCTCTCTCAAGACTGTTGCCTTCCAAAATTCTACCTTAGACAAAAACCTCAGATGTTTCTTGTGTTGTTTGTTATTTCTCCCTGAACACAGGTAGTCTAGGTGACAAGCAAGGAACACAGTGACAAAAGTGGCAAGAGACTCCCCATGGCGGGTGGGACAATAACAGAGTACAGGTAAGACTCCTGTGTTTTTTTTTTTTTTTAATAATGAATCATGGCGGGTGGGGGGGAATTAATGTAAGCAGAAAGTCCACTATAAAAAGTTGAGTAAAAATACTGATTTCTCCCCAATCCAGTAAGGTGATGTGACACGCAGTTGAGTTGCCTTTGCAGCCTTTCAGCCCCTCAGGCCCTGATGTGCAGGTGCGTCGACACCTGCTCTGAAACTGGCACTGGCACAAGACATGTAACTCAAGAAGCTTCAGCCAGGTCCTGTGTCCCAGGGAGAGAAAAGGCAGATGAAGACTCAGGTTCTAATCATGGTGGCACCACTCTGTGACTGTGAGCATTTGCTGTTTTTATCTCTGCTTCTGCTTGGAAAAAGTTGGAAGAAGAGATCTTATGATGGTTTCTGTAGGGGTTTCCTATCTTCTGGGCTGGACCACATGAAAGTGTTTCACTGTTTTCTATTACATATGCAACAGTTGCCAGGCCACCGTGACAGTGCTTACAAACATCCACTACCAGTCAGGTAGCTCCCTGGATTTCAATGCTGCGGCTGCAAAGGTTGGTTATTATCTTCACGTTTTCTATGTCTGACATAGTGGTTTTGAATCGACACTCTAGAGCCAGGCTCCCAGTGAAATCTCAGCACTGCCATTTACTGGCCACACCACTCTGAGTAAAACTCTTCAGCTCTGTGTGGCTCAGTCTCTTCACCTGTGAAGTGGGTTTAAAAATGGTTCTGCAGCACCATTATCAGTATGCAGCATTACGAACACTCTTGCCTGCAGAAAAGGCCCAATTAATATTAGCTATCATAATTATTTAATGAGGGGCTATAAAATATGCCCAAATTCTCACAGCTAATACACACACAGCCAATCTTCAAGTCCAGAAAAGTCCCCTCTAGGCCTATGCTCTTCCCCCTGGCAACGCGGCCTCTCCCAGGATGGGCTGTCATTCCTACGGCCCTTCGGATGAGCCACACTTGTGTCCCCTTCCACGTCCCTCACAGCAATCTCGTTATGATTCACGACAGACAGGGAGGCTCAGATTGCTTCAGTCACTTCTGCCCTCACCTCCCTTCTCTCCCGGAAGCCCATTGTCACCACAGGCGGAAGCTTCAGGAGGTCTGCAGCCTGGCAGTGGAGAAGAGCTCATCTCCAACACACTGCTGCGCTCTCTTCAAAGTAGCTGCAGCCAGAGAAGGATCTGATTCTGATTCTGATTGTGGGAAGATCTCTGTAGATGTCTGGGGGACAATGAGCCACCAACTTCCTGCTGCTCTTCCGTCCCTGATGCGGAGCTGGGTGTCACCGTGGGGGACATGGGTGTCTCCGCTGTCCTGGTCAGGGAAGAGGGACACTGCTAGCCTTCGCACAAAGCATGCTGAGCTCCCTAAAACATGTCAGGGCCACAGGCAATGGGCAACACGCTGAACCACATCAGCCCCTGCTGACCTCAGCTCAGAGCTGCTGGGGAGAGGCGCTCGTTTCCATGGCAACCCGAGGCCCCCTGCATCCCTTTCCATGCCCTTGGAATGTGAAGTTTCTTTTCACCGAGAGCCCTCACGTCTCTTTAGGCCCACTCTGGGACAAAGAAAGAAGTTCTTCCCCCCGCCGCCCTGCTATGATGGCTTTACATCCTTCAGACAGATGTGGCAGCTGATGCCCCTCACCCTCTAGCGATATTTTGGAATGTTTACAATCCACCGCTGGTAATTAGCCTGTCATCGGAATGTGACGATCCGCTTTAGCGATGCCAGTCTTTCCTCACTCGCTTCTTTTCAGTCTATGACCAGCTGCTAAAGTAATTTTCCTCAAACCCAGATTTCATGCTGTCACTGTCTGCTCGAAGACTCAGAGATCCTGCCTAACGCACTGAGGACCCGCCCCTCCCCCTCCTGTCCCCACCTCCCTTTCCTCCAGCTTTGCGCTCTTTCCCTTGTGACCAGGCCCCCTTGCTCCAGCCAAGTGCAACTGTAAAGCCATACTGCGCAGTGTACTCTTCGCTGCATCTGTGTCTTCAGACAGCTGACTTCCGCCCTCACTCCTCCACTCCGACCCGGCTGGTGTCCCTCTATGGGCTGAGACCTTTACTCTGAATTCATCTGCTTAAAGAAACACCATCTGCGAAACCTCACTGACTGTTCCTCTCCTGACTCTCCTCAATCATGGGCTCAACAGATACTTGCGTGCCCATCCGCTGGCCCCTCTGCCAGGCACTGGTCAAGCAAGGAGCGAACCGGTTCTCCCCCTGCTCCTGAAGCCTTCGGTCTGAAATATCCCATCAGTGTGCAGGTCGGTCCTGCACGCTGCTTCAAAAAGCGATCTTGGTTAAGTACAAAGGACTTGGTCAAGTCAAGGACTCCTACCACACTCTTTCCTTTTTCTCTTTAGTTCTTTCTTCTCTACCCTTAATCCTTCCTCCTCTGCACCCCTCCCACACAGTGATCTGAGCAAAGTCAGCGTTAGACGTTATTAGTGGAAAATGGGTACGTTTTAGCCTCCAGAGAAATAAATGAAGCCTATTTCTTAACCATGACCACCCAGAAGGGACTGCCTCTCTCTGGATGTGATCAGGAGCTTAGAGCTTTACAGGTGGTAATATATGAATACAAGTTAAGGATTTATAAAATACAAGTATAGGATTTTCAAAGTTATTTTTCCTGTGTATAAACTTCAGACTCTGGGAGGCACACCCGGTGGAGACCAAGAACAAGGCAATCAAGCAGTGAGAGGTGCTGTGGAACTCTGAGTGTGGGGCCCTCACTTTACGTGCAAGGTCATAATGCTTGTCCACCAAAATGTAACGATAGTTTTTTTAAAATTAGCACTTGAGAGTCACATTGCTCAAGCCGTGGGGGATATGAAAATAGCCACTAGGTCCCATGTTTATGATGTCATCATGTCACATGGAAAGGAAGGAGGGACCTGGGTGTATTTTTGGTTTGGCAAATTGTGGGACTATTTTTTTTTTAGACATTTGGGGTTTGGCTAAAACCAAACGTTATTTTGCCAAGCACTTTGGCCTTAATTTTTAAACCCATGTGTATTTTAAAAGAAATTCAATCTATATGTTTCTGACTCATTTACACTTAAGTCATGAAAACACTGTTTGGTAAGAGCTATTAGATGTCCAAGCAAGTTTATGAGCCTTCTTAAGCATTCGTTTCCCTCATTCTTACCAGAAAGCTGTATTTGCTGGCCATAAAAGAGTGTGAGCCCCAGAGGTCTGCAATCAGTTTGAGATTTGTAACCTCTGAGGCTTAAATGGATTCTGACTTTGGAGAAAAGCTTCCCACTCCTCTTTCTCTTTGTGCCCAACCAGGCTACCTCCGATACAGGGCAGCACCTGAGTCCTACTTTCCAAGATGGCTGACGGTGAACAGTACACGGTTCACTCTATCCTCAGAAGTTGTCTCTATGGCATTTCAGAGGAAATGATGATACTTTAAGGTTCACGTGGACAAAGACTGTGATCCAACTCTCTAATGGGAAGTTCACTAATTACTCTTAGGGAAAAAGAGAGAAGTAGAACTTAGCATGGTTCAAGTTACTTTGTCTTTTGAGTTCTGGGGACTTTTTATCCAGAGACAATCGAAAATTTAGGTTTTGGGGTTTTTATATGTCTTTAAAATAAGCTGAAAGTACCAAATATGACATTCAAATTAAAACCAGAAAAGCAAGAAGAATACGTCTGCATGCTGCTGTAACTCACCCTGCATCCTTGGTAATGATGCTCAGACACTGCTCAATTATAGTATTCTAGTGGGAGAGGGCTTTGGATAAAGTACTTAAAAATGGCTTATAAATATTTAAAGTATAAGCATCTAACAAATCATAATGACAAAGTTTTACATTTAACCACATGTGCTCCAAATATCTTGAAATTACTCTAAATATGGGTTTAAAATATCAAAAGGGCTTGCTGATGGGCTGCAGAACTTCACAGAGAAACTTAAACCTGATCATTCCTGTTCCCACAACACCCAATCTCTACAATTTTTAAAATGTGTGTATAGATTTCTTTAGAAAACGATCATGTTACGGTCGGAATTTCCAAAACAAGGGTGGAAGAATGAAATATAGGGTTTCTCCTTCTCTCACCAAATGCAGTTTAGCCACTTTGCTTCTAAATAATTTGTTATTGTAGGTTGGTTCAAATTTAAGACAGTAACATTTTAGAAACCTTTGGAGCACCAAGCCAGCTGCAAGGAGGGTATCATTACAAATTGAGACACATGTTGTATGGGAAGACCATTCATTTTCAACACCAAGAACATGTCTAGGGAAATAAGCCGTGTAAATGAGCAAGAGACCATCTTTTTAAACTGAATTTTGGTGACCTAAGGTGAAAGTTTCGTGTCAAGTGAGTCAATAAACTATGCTCAGCTACCTAGTTTTTAAATACTATCAGTCACGTTCTTACTTCCCTTTTTACCAAAATGCAGCTTGCGATTGAAGAGAGATGACACAAATTGGAGGTTTGGAGGGGAAATGATGGGACAGCCATTGCTGTATTTGGCACAGCCAAATATCTGGAGGAGAATAAGACCAGGGACCACGAAGTTTTGACATGTCTTAATCCTAGCCCCTCCGCTGTGCGAAGCCCAGATGCCCATCTCCCTAGTAGGGTTTTGTACTGGGTCACATGGCACATTTGTAGGGACATATTTTTCTTTTGCTTAAGACCATAACTCAGTCCTAAAAATGGCAGTGTTGAGAGATCTCGGAAATCTTGTCTTGTTTCCAACTCAGGAATAATTAGTAGACTCAAAAACTACAGACTAATCCCATGTTCGCTGCTGTTGTCATTTGCTTCAAACCTTTCATGGGAATCTTACTTTGCAGTCATTTGTATGGACACGTCTCTTCCCTGTCGTCCATGTCCACATGTTCCCAATCCTGACCCACCCTACTTCCTCCTCAAGCCTGATGCTTTGGGGATCCACAAATGGACAGAACAGCTCAACTTGGTATTTACACTTGGCCTCCACCTATTTTCCTTGAGACTGGGACCTCATTAAGCCTGCCAGCACTCAACAATTTTATCTCTTACTTCTTTTTTTTTTTTTTTAATTCTTTTGAGGCACTTAAAAAAAAGTTTACACATGTGGAATGCATTAACATACATCCACATATAAAGTGTCATGCACTTAAAATGGCAACTGAAGGGTATAAAAGAGCAGGACATGGTGAAGAAAAATACACCGTCTGTCCTTCTGGCGCCGGCTCAGCAGAAGTCTGGAGGAGGCTCGTATCCGCTGGAGACAAGTGCTCTACTGTACGAGGCAGCGGTTCTGCACTGTTCTGAGCTTCGGTCCTCAGACACCTCTGCCCTCTGCAGTGCCTTTCTGCATAAAGGTAAACGGAAATGACCAACCTGGGATGCTCAGGCAGCCAGTCTGTGTGACAGGGAAATGATTCGCTGGAGACTGCTGCGAGCACCGTTCCAGGCGATGGCTTGTTAGCAGCTGGCTACATGCTCCGTCCTTTGCAAGTACACTCTCAGGGGAGCCACAGAGACTAGGTAGCAGCCCAGACATCACCCCTTCAATGCCCGTCTGTCGCCGACCCATCCCCTTCCTTGGCTCCAGCCACCCTGCTCTCCAGACCTCAGTAGACAGTTCTTCCACAGAGTGATGGCACCTCCCCATCCCGTGAAAACTCTGAAAGCCCAAACATTTACTGTTTCTCTTCTTGCTTCCTTTTTCTTCTTCCTCCACCACCGGCACTTCCGAGATGTGCTTCCATGAACCTTGTGTCCTGTCACCCACTCACTTCTTCAAGGCAAGCGCTGTGTTACATGGTTGCATCTGTGGTTTTGGAACAATAGATCCTCAGACACCTCTGCCAAGGATAAGTGCTAACTTTTAAGGAAAACTTAAAATGAAGTCAGCTTTCTTAGAGCAACAAGAAAATTTCCAGCTCCGCCACTGCTTGATAATGATGTAAGATATTCCTTTAGAGAGACAGAGAACACTTTTGTCTGAAGCCAAAATGTATGGAATTATGCTCTGAAGACAATGGCTCTCGACAGAAGCATGGTCAGCCTCACATGGCATTTCAGGGGAGCTGCTGCTGACCATCATGGACTAGCTCAAGGCTCGGACACTAGCTTTGGGGAACTGCCACGTGGATCCAAACACCTATAGACCACAGCCGGGACAAGGGCCGCACCTGCCCCACCTGGCTGAGCCCCTCTTGAAAGTCTATGCACTCAGCGTGTCTTTTGCCTCACCTGTGTCCAGCCCTGCCGAAGATAGAAGGTTATGGCTGTAGAAAGTAATAAATCCCTGGTCACGTACATCATCCCAGATTCCAGCATAACCTCATTGACAAAGTATCTAGAAGTCAGATGCTTGCACATTAACACTCTCCCTTCAAGCCTCTTGTTATAAGGGTTGACAAGGACCAGCAGCTCACCGAATGGGAGATATCTAAGGCCATCTTGACCTTTCTGTTACTCTAGAAAGCTGTTACATGCAAGTACACAGTGATCATAGCAAGCACTCTCCCAGACCCTTACCACTCACAGGCATGTGTGACACTGACTCTGTGACTTCCTGTTCCTTTTTGAAGCCCCTCTACCTAGACATAAGCTGTCACCTGCACCCACAGGATCCCTAAGCTTTAATTTAGGTACTGTCACCAATGACTAGCTTCCAATTCGTATCACATTCCTCTTGTCATTCTGATTTCCTTGTTTAAAAAATAAAGACCCATTGTATTATTTTGAGTGGATGGACTTTCTTTCCAGCCTCCTCCCTGACAGTCTGAGAAACTAAACTGGTACAAAGTAACTGGTCATCTCTTGGCTTCCCTGAGGCACCCCCCTTGCCTGGAAGCAGTTGTTGCTACGAATAGGGCTCTGGAACCAGATTAAACTCCAAGAAGCCAAATGACAGGTGCCTCCTGTAGCTTACACTGAGAAAACAGAAAGTCCAATCTGCACTGGTCAGCCTGGAGTAGCATCAGGTGCTCAGGTCCAAGGACTCTCACGTGTTAGTATTTCTGCATATGGTTTCCTGTATCTTTCTAGGAGCTTAGAAACATATAAGACATTTGGGAAGTTGTTCAGACCTGTTACTCCCAGGGAATGGGTGAGTAGGAGTGAAAGGGTTACTCTTGAAGCACATATTTTCCATTGATTGTTTTACTTAAAGAGAAAATATGTCATTTTCCTGGAAAATTGAGGAGGGGGAGTATATTCTTTTGAATAACTTCAAACATTTGTAAATGGTTATTCTGAACTCCCCAGTGTACCATAAACAATTGTAAACTGTAGAAATTCTGAAAATGTACAAATACAAACAGCTATCCCCCAAGCTCTCCGGCACAAAAAAGGGAGTATTCCATTTATAAATGGAAATCTTTGTGGATAGAATAGTTGGGAAATGTTTAGACATCGTTTTTCTTATTATTTGGGGGGTGTTTTTTTTCTAGCTACAGAAGCTGCAAAACTGGTATTTAGAGGCTGAAAAGTTAAGGATGAAAGGGAGCTCACAGTCTTTTAAAATGTTCTGTTAAACTTAATTAGTTCTCCATCTGGGGAAAATATCTGCCCATTGAAATAATCTGTAGTCATATCAGCAAACAAGACATACATACATACAGGCCAGGTAATGCGGAACAGAATAACTTCAGAATGGAAATAGAGGGCTATCATTTGCAAAGAACTAACAAATACGACTTTTTTGGAGACAAGTGTCGCTGGGCTGCTGTCAAGATATAGTCTGCTTTGGGCTCTTTCAAATGGTTTTTAAAACTTTAACACAGCATGAGATAGGCGGACACAGAAGAGTGAAGGACACAGTCCACCCTTACTGACAAACTCGCCTGTGATAAATTACATAATAATTATAAGGAGCACGCTTGGAAATTGCTTACCACCTTGTCTGCTGCATCTAAGCCTGCATTTTGCTTTTGGTTTTTAATGTTTTCACTTGGTTTTAACATGCTACCAAACCACATTCACCATTGGAGCACAAAAGCTAACCAGTCTTTTATCTATTGGCTGCATTTCCAATTTCCCCAGTTGTATGAATGGGCCTGGATTCTGAAGGTGGAGAGGGAAAACAGCCCCACGGACGCACAGATCAGGCCGGGCCAGAGACACTGAGTGAATTATGGAGTTTAGGCTGTGCTACGAGGTGACACGGAACCACATAGGGTCAGAGGAGGTGTGATTTAGTGGAGGAGAGGTAGCTCTTCCCCTCTCTTAAATCACTCGCTTCGTCATCTCTCTGTAGTCAGCACAGCCTGAGTATTTTTGACTAGGGAAGAGCTGTGATTCTGGGGAGACCTATCAGAAAAAGAACTCCCCAGTCTCATGACCTTTTGGAAAATTCTGTCACTGGCTAGATGAAGCCAAGTTAATATTTTTAGTAGTAATTCTGGCCTGTATACAAGACCTCACCTGATTCTTCATTCAGAATCACAGATCATCTAAATAGCCGTCGTATATTTTCTGCCTTTATGGTCTTTTGGTCCCATGATCCTCACAGGCTAGTGTTACTATTCTTGACCTAGTCACTTCTCACCTTGCTAATGTAGGAGTGTTTCGCCCACTCATCCCTCCGTCAGTCCCACTGCAACGGGTGACCCTTCGATGTGTTTACAGTCACAATCCCCAATGCTTTCTGACTTTCTGAAGGCGGCCACTCTTTTGTCATGTGCCTGCCCGTTACTCAAAGCTCTGTCAACCAGATTAAACCACTCCCATGAACAAACCAGGGGCGTTTTCAGTTGAGGTGCCCCTGAGATGGCTGCAGCCACTTGTCTTCAGACAGCAGAACTGGGACAACCAGGAAGGAAGGGGGAGCTCATCTGCAGTGTTCTGCTTCTACTGGGAAAGCCATCAGGGGAAAGGGAAATGTCAAAGTACGGTGGGTGAGAAACAGCTCTTATACCACTCAGCCAGTCCCTCGCTCTGCTTCCCAAGCAGAGCCCTGCTTGAGTCAGGGGCCCGTGTAAACCCATAGCTTAGAGACTGCACGCATCACCCCAAGTGTGACGCTCCATGCTTTTATGCGCCGCTGTGAAGTAATGGCTTAGCAGTCTAGGTTGTTATAGCTAGAAAAGTGAGGATTAAATATTGTCTGAAAAGTTGAGGAAGTTGGTAAGTAAAGGCTCAGTTTGGTTGATTTGTTTTTTGAGACAGGATTTCACTTTGTAGTGCAGGCTGGTCCTGAACTCACCTATGTAGCTGAGGCCAGCCTCGAACTCACAGCAATCCTCCTGCCTCTGCCTCCCTATCACTGGGATTACAGGTCTGAGCCACCACGCCTGGCATTGTGGCACTTGGTTACCAGGGATTGAACTCGTGACTTTGTGCTTCCCAGACAGATGCTAAAACCGCTGAGCTAAATCCCTGGCCCTCAGTTTGGTTGATTTGTAAGGAACTCCCCCTCAAGACAACTGCAGCAAGGACATAAATTTTCTTGTCTGTTTCCTCATCAGTAGAATGAAGGTAATAATTGTTTTACAGATGCATATAAATACCACTGAAAAACACACCGAAGAGAGCTGCAGGGACCAATGTGAGTCGTTATTCTTCCAGCCTCTCCTCTCCTGGTCTCCCTCTTCCCTAGGTCCAGGGCCCTGGCTGGCAAGGCCTAGAGGGCAGCACAATCTGAGAGTGCTCCACAAATGACCGTTTCTCTGTTTTCCATGGATAAGTGATAAATTCAACTGGATTTTGACCTGCTTGTGGCCCACGTGGGCAGTGGGGAGCATTCAGGCTCTGGGTCCAGCCAGCCTGATCTGAACTCCAGCTCTGATTTGGACCAGATCTCAAAGCAGTGTGCATCTGCCTCCTTGGCAGCAAGCACCCCATGCCTATCCGGCCAGGACTGAGAGGAACAGACGAGGGCCTGTCTGGCTGCAGTGGGTACACATGCTGGTTCCCCGGCCCCTCACTGTACTAATAGTTCCCACTCACTCCCCATGCTCACTTAGCTGGAGCAGGATTTCTCCCTCAGTTTACACTGCAGCTAGGCCGCCCTGCCCTTATGGAAGCTTCCACTGTCTGCGCATGTGAGCAGACATTAACTGACTCACTGACCTCTGGAAGCTTGGACAGAGCAGAGCTGATCACTGATGCCGAGGCCTGCCTCGGGGCCCACAGGAGGGTGCCAAACCCATGCACAGAAGTTAGGAGCCTGGGCGCCATTGGCCCTTTGGCAAATGTGGCTTTGTGGCCTGGTTTCAGACGGCAAAGTTAGTTTTTATTTTCATTCTACAGCTGAAACCCCGTGTTTAGCAAGAAAATTTGGTGACGTGGGACCCTGCGCCAGTGATGGTTACTGGTTCTAGGGAGTGGCCCTGCTCGTGGGTTCCCGAGCCTTCACCATTGCCCTATAACTTCAGGCCGGGGAATTTGGTCTCCCAAACAATCTCTCCCTCTTCCACATCTTCCTCGCCTCCGGCAGGGTACATTTTAGAGGTAAGTATAATAACAATACAAAGTGTAATTAAGGAGAGTGTCTGATTGGGGCCTGATACCCAGTTTGCCCTTGGTGACCTCGGGCACCGCACTTGCACCCTTGGCTCTTCCCTCTGCTGGAAAAGAATGGTGCTAGCAAACAACTGCTTAGTGACACTGGTGTTAGCTCTAACGTGGACAGTACAAAATCACATAACGTGTACTGTAAAACATGAAAGGTAAGAAAAACATCACGATTTTAACACAACTCGCATCTCTGCCTCATTGCCAGCAGCAAGGCGGGCGAGTGGTGGGCAGTGGAGGAGCGCCCGGTGGACATACAAACCTTTTACTTATTCTGATTT
The DNA here is from genome assembly GCA_004026965.1 of Petromus typicus. Taxonomy (NCBI): domain Eukaryota; kingdom Metazoa; phylum Chordata; class Mammalia; order Rodentia; family Petromuridae; genus Petromus; species Petromus typicus. The sequence continues at coordinate 49,247 of PVIR01003601.1, forward strand.
CTAATTCGGAGGCACCTCCTTTTGAGCGGCGGCTCCAGGTCCTCGGGCCCGGCGCCGAGCAGGGGCGAGGAGATGACGCACGGGGCCATGGCAGTCTTCTCCGGGGGCTTTGGCACAGGCTGGATCACGCAGCCCGTCTTGGGCAGCATGCGCAGCGCGTAGGCGTGGTCCTCATCCGCGGGGTTGTTGAGGTTCGGGTCCGACTTGTCGCCCCCCGCCAGGGCCTCCTCCCCCACCAGCTTCTTGGCCGCCTCCCCGTCCAGGTGGCAGTTGGAGGCACAGTTGTTCTCCTTGACCGACTCCAGCTCGCTCACCGCTGGCTCCTCCAGCGAAGACAGCAGCTTTTTGGGCGGCGGGGGTGGCTGCTCGGGCGGCGGCTCCGCGCCCTTGGCGACCTCGGCGGCGCTGCGCGTGCCGTTCACGATGACGTTGCAGGCCGCAGCCGCCTCGGGGCCCGCGGGGGCGCCGGGGCCGGGGTCGCCGGCAGCGGGCGGGCTGCAGTGCCCGTCCCGGCAGCCGCCGCAGGTCCTGCGCTCCGCGGCGCCCGGCTCGCGCTCCGCCTTGGCGTGCGCGTGCAGCGCTCGGTGGATCACGTTGTGCAGCCGCGCGCGGTGGCCCACGGTGAGGTCGATGACGCCGTCCTGCGGGCCCTGCAGCACCCCCGGGAAGCCGAGCGCGCCGCCCGCCACTGGGGGGCTGCCCGCGCGCCGCGTCAGGTCCACCACCTCGCCCCGGCCGAGCTCCGGGGCCGCGGGCGCCAGGCTCAGGGCCTGCCCGGAGCAGCCGGGCGGCGAGTCCGCCGACTTGGACGAGCCCTGCTTGGAGTCCCGGGGCGACAGCGAGCGTCCGCCGGCCTTGCCGCCCGCCGCCGAGGAGTCGCCGGGGCCGCTCGGAATGAAGTTCTCCCCGTTGCTGGAGAAGCCGCTGGGGGGCTTGGAATCATTGACGTGGGGGATGGGGATGGGGATGGGGATGGGCACAGGCAGGGGCACTATCACCGGGTACGGCACCAGCAGCGTGGGGGGCGGCACCAGCGGGGCCAGGGATGGCAGCCCGAAATTCATCATCTGGGGCACAGGCATCGGGCCGTTGGGCATCATGCTCACCGGCGGGAAGGGAAGGCTCGGCAGGGGCGCACCCGGGGGCGGTGGCGGCAGCAGGCCTGGGGCATTCCCGGGCATGGTGGGGGTGCTTGGAGCGTGGATGTGGGGCGACAGCATGGGCCGGTGCATGGGGCTGGAGGTGGGGCCCAAGTTCCTGGGGCCGCCGGGCGGGGGCCCGATGCCCGGCAGCATGGGGTTGGACAGAGGGCTGTTGGGGTTGGAGGCGTGGTGCGGGGGCCCGCGGATGAAGGGCGGGCGGATCTGCTGCATGATCTGCTGCTCCATGAAGATGGGCAGCGGCACCGGGCCGCGGTTGGTCATCACCATAGGAGGGCTACGAGGCGGGACGCCGAGGGGGGGTCCGATGCTAGCTGGCGGCTGGACCGAGACGGGAGGGATGTTTGGAGTCTCGCTGATGGGGATGGACTTGGGTACTGGCGTGGGGATTTTAGTGACAGAGCAGTTGGCAGTGTCAGATGGAGAGACGGTGGCGGACGCTGATGGGCCGGGGCCCTGGCTTTGGCCAGCTGCAGCGACTGGGGAGGGGGCCTTCCTCCGAGCATCTGTCAGCGGGATATTCCAAGAGTCTGGAGTGAGCAGCTGCACCCCGGTGCCTTCTGCTTTATTTTCCATGGGAGGGTGTAATGTACTGCACAGCCCAGCTGGAAGATTGGCCTGTGTCTCTTTGTAGAAAATGTCCATTTTGTATTGATTGAGACATTTTGCACTGCAGAACTGAAGCCTTCTTTCCCCGTCCCCAAAATCCAGGTATTCTTTTGTGTGCCTTATGTGCTTACACCAGTCACATACCTACAACACAGCAACGAGAAACCACAACAGGTAAGATAAGCAACTTCCTCGGCTAGATGGCGTTTCATGTTTCACATAAAGGCTCTTTCAAACTTTATCACAATTTCTCAAACAGGCTGGAGTGCTTCCTTCTAAAAGGTAAACTTCTGAAATAGTTGTGAAAATATGGCTTTGCTTTATAAATATTAACAGGGGGATGGCCAGGGTCACCGTCTCCCCTCTTTCAAGCGACTGTTGTCGAGCATAACTTACAGACGATTCTGACAAAAAGAAGTACACCGACCTGCCTCGCCTAGCTGCCCTCACATTTCACCTGTCCGAGGCGCTCACTGGAAACACACATCTAAATAGTTAGGCAAGAAGGGCAGTAAACACAACCACTTAAAATTCTCTTCACGCTAAGTCACTTTAAGCTATTGACGATGTCCAATAATGCAGCTGGAAAGGGTGTGCGGTGTTAACCAGTAACACAAAGCACAGAACATCACTATGTCTGGCTTCCAAGGAGAAACTTGGAATTAGTCATGAAGTCTGTGTGAGGTTTAGCTACTCCCAACCTGTGATGTTGCAGCAAGCTAGAATTATTTTTTGAGCTGTTTGCCCACTCTTTCTCAGTAGTCAGAATTTTTGGTGACATTTCTTGGCAGGCGGTCGTATTTAACAACTTTTCAAACACCAGAGAACATTTTCCAAAAGTTGTTATGCCCCCCTCTTCAAATCTACTCCTGGCAAAAGAAAGACAACGCCAAATTTATTTTAAAGTTGGGCTGCAGAACTAATTAAAGGCTGAGAGCTTTTCCCAATTGGAAATCACTAGACATCAAAGTTCAAAAAATAGTCATTCTCAGCTTCGGAACCCATTACTTTGGAGAAATTATTGTGATTTCATTAACACATTAATTTTGCAACACCATCAGCTCTCACAGATGGTGAAGACATGATCTACAATTCAAATATGACTCTTGTTTGCACAAATGTCTTTCCTTCATATGGCATTTTAAACAAGAATTAATATGAGTAATCTTGCCATAGCTATAAACAGATAAACAGATGTCAAAATTTTCAATAGTTCCTTCAGTGCCTCACTATTTTTTTTGGACAGAATTTTACACACACAATCTTTTTCTTATTCTTCTTATTTTCTGTCCTCTCTTCAGCATGCAAGCCACATAGTAGCAGAGAAGGAATTGTAAAATTCAGTCACTGGTGGCCTTACTGATTCCCAGTTTCACCCCCAGTAAAGCACTGGTTCCAATACTGTCCTGACAGGACCCTGTTTTTGTTGTACAGTGTCTGTTCCATTGGTGTGATTGCGTTTTTTAAAACTATCGTAAACTGATAAAATGAAAAGATGATAAATTTTAATAATGATTGGTCACATAAACAATGCAAAAACAACATATGCTGGGCATTTGATTTCTCATCTCACTTAACTCTCAGCTTTTCTTAATTGTAAACAGTGGTGGCACGCTGCTGTGCGATTGTGGGTGCACACTGGCATGGCAGATGTGGGTCTGTACATGTAAATCCCCTCTTTCCCTCCTCGCTTTTTTCCACTGATATTTATAGGTAATAAACTTGACAGTGTAAGAGTGAATAAAATATACTTATTGGCTTCATTGGGTTTTTTGGTTTGCTGTCATATCAAATTACCCTTTCAGAAGTACTTCTTGCAAAAACTTGAGGACATTTTGCTGAGTGCCCTTTGATTAGAATGCCTACCCTTTCAATTGAGTTAGCAAAACCATGGCAGTCGTCAATGTATTAAAAATAATTTAAATGCTTATATTTTTCCTGTCCTTTACTACAGTGTTTCAGATTGCACTGAATCAAAGGAAGTTTTTGTCCTAAGTGAGATGCTCAGTTTTCAAATACACATGCAGAATTACCTCAGATGTGAGGAGACCCACAAAATCCATTGGCCCCTCCAAAGTCTCGTCTAGGTAAAGGTTAAGAAAACTAGTAGTGAAAACATTGTACAGAAAACATTATTTTAAATGCTTGATCGTTTTTAAATAATGTAGACATAGAATGATGTGGCATTTAGATTCTATTTGAAATAAAACCACCTGCCTCTTGTTCAATATAAGGCTTCCACAGGATGCCTATAGTATAATTCTATAAGCTTGAAGCTTCTATTCTTTCTATTATATCAGCTGAAAAAAATTACCAGTGAGTTAGGCTAATTAAAATAATAAGTCCATTTTCTGGCATATTTCTTTGTATCTTATTATTTACCATAAAGGGAAAGAGTTTCCTGAAATCATTCACGGGTTTTCAAATTTCCAGGTTGAAATTTTTTTTTTTTTTTTTTTTTGCTTTGGAGGATTCTTATTTCCTCAAGCTAAATACAGCAGACTCTCAAGTTACAACCGTCCTGATGTACAAACAACTTGGGTAAATTAGATTAATGGAAGACTCATCTCCCTTTTTTTACCTATAGTGTATACACAGGTAAACATCCAAATCTCAGCTGTATCGACTACAACTAACTTGAGTTACAACCAGCCCTCAGGAACCGATGGAGTTCTTCAGTTAAGGGTCCACTGTACTGTAAGTATTTTCAAGAGGGATGCGATATAATAATAATAATCTAATACTGTGTAACTTAACTGTTCTTTCTTCATTTCTTTTGCTTTCAATAATTCATGGATGATTAAGAATGCTTGTTGATCTATCCCAATCATCAAATTAGAATTTTCCTCCATATTTTATCTCTGTGCACATAAAAAAGAATTACAGACATCAAAAGCAAGGCCCTATTTCTTCACGCTTTCCTAAACTCAGCAGCCTGGCTTTCTGCATGACCCCCATGTGTTTAGCAGTATTTGCCCATCCGTGAGGGGCTCGTTTCCGGGCAGTGTGAGTGTGAATGTATCACGTTGTCTTATTACTCTGCAATTTGGAACACTGACCTAAAAATACAGAAAAGTGATATTTCTGGTGAAGAAAAAAAAAATTATTGGTGGGGGGGACCTGTCACTTAAGAAATAATGAATCAAATCTGTCTTACAGGACACATCATTTAAGATGAGGTCAATGAATTTATGGCACAAATGGCTATATCATGTGAGGCAATAAAACAGCACCATCATTCATTTCCCCATCTAACTCATGACACACTTCTAGTAATTAAAGATTTCATCCTAAGAGCCTGAGCTGATTACCTAAGATGTGGTGACTGAGTGAAAATATATACTCTATCTCTCTCTTTAATAAAGTAACATTTGCATATCTGTGAAACAGACGGCACGTGACTCATAAAGTGTGGTGTTTCTGAATTCTGGGGCGATGGGGTATTCTTTGCTTTCACAGACAGCTTCAAATTGTATTTTATTTTACTTTTAGAGGCACTATTTTTTTCCTCATTATGTCAAGAAGCGCCGAAATTCCTTCAGTCATTTTAAGATATAAAGATTAAGAAGTGCAGAGCTCAACTCCCTGGGTTCTGGACCGATTTCTCCCTAATTCCACCCCAGCTTTGTTGCTGTTGGAACCTGGCCTCTCTAGTTCCCCTTCCCTCCCTAACAGGTCCCAGATTGGATGGAGGCTGCTGCTGGTTAATGATGCCAATCTGGGGACCGAACAATCAGCAAATGCAATGCCATTGAGCAAGACAGCTGAAATGCTTCGTATCACAAATACATAATGTATCACCAGGAAGACAAAAAGATCACAGAGGAGATAAACAAATGCGTGTTCCATTCAGCCCTAGAACGGCAGTCCTCAAAAAGATTAAATTTACCTTCCTGGGTTGTGTCCAATTCTAAACAACGAAATGAACATTTCCTTTAGTCCATTTAGAGTATTTATATTTTGATGGCCAGCTGCCAGGGCACTACTTATAAGCTCAGTCGCCTGATGGATTCACTCTTTTCCTGTAAAATAAACGTGTGGCAACGTACACCACTGAGCTGCTCAAAAGACACTCCCTGGGCAGAAACAGGACTCGCTCTTGATACCAGAAAGCCAAAAGGCAGGACTTCTGGTTCCTATAACTCTTTCCATCTTGGATTTCTCCTGGAAAGAAGGAAAGCTATTCATGTTGGCAACTAGGCCTTCATTTTTATATAAACGTCCAAAGTCAAAGCCAAAGTATGCCATGAGGTTACCCACATGGGCATGATGTATACATTCTGCTGGGCTTAAGATTCGGGCAACTGGGGGAGGGGCAGGGTTTCTAATTAACACATTAATCAGCCGTCAGCTAGGGGGAGTAAAGTTCATGCTTTAATGGAAGCCACCGCTGCCTTCGAGTGGCAATCTGGCATCAGGTAACATTTAATTAAGAAAGCCTTTTGCTGAAACCTTTCTTCTATGGGCAAAGGCGTTTGCAGCAATGGAACAGTAAAAAGATATTAGCATCTGCTTGAATGTCACCGACGATTCGAAAACAAAACACATAGTCTTCCTGTGCTTCAACTTTCCAGTAATACAGAACTCAGGCAACAGCTCTTTAAGCAAAATGGCATTTTGTCACAGGAGGGTGGTTTTGGAGGCCTTGGCATGTAAGGGCGGCACTGTTCTTGGAGTCCAGGCCAGCTCAGAGAATCACGAGCTCACTCAGAAGTGAGCGAAGGGACGACGACATTCAGGGCTTTAGAAGGCTTTGGCCCCATCTGTTCATTGTCACCTCCTAGCATGACCAAGCAGATGCTCCTGGCCCTGGATGCTGGGAGAGCCACATCCCAGTATCCAGTGTTCCTCTGGATCTTGGCAGTTCCTCTCACAACACCCTAGCTTTGTGTACCCGGGGGCAAAGGACGCTGCAGACATCACACGGGTTCTAGAATCAGATGTGGGTGTGAATTTGGGTTCCATTACTTAATAGCAGTGCATCTTTATGAAATCTCAGCCTCAGCTTCTTCATCCATAAAACGGGGCTAATGCTAATTAACACCTGTCTGTCAGGAGTATCACTAAGCTTATTGCCTAGTCTATCTTTTTAGTTCCCATCCTGTCTCATCAAGGTGGCTGTTGTGACTTGTTTTAAGTTCATCCAGCAGGTCAGTGAGAGGGAAAGGAGATTGTTTTCCTGTAAGCCTGTGTGACTCTGAGAAAATCTGTTCTCTAAACAAATGCAGTGTGTCTCAAAGACATAGCCAGGCTCTGCATCCCAGGGGGCTCTGTCCTAGCATAAGAGAGGGGCTCGCTGCAGTGACAAGAGAGCCAGCCACCAGTCCTGGGCACATCCAGCTGCCCTATCCTGAGAAGCCTCGGTTGAGCTCCTGCTGAGCCTTCTTTTCTTCCTGGCCAGTTACTCTCCCATTCAGTAAAAGCTTGACAAAGCAGCATGGCTGCCGGAAATGAGTGCTAGAACCATTAAAATGAGCGATTCCTCTTAGGCTCAACTGCTGTTTGAACAGTGGAAGCCATAAACTGTGCTATTCATGTTTTATTAAAAGCAGAGTGGATGGAGGATCTGCTTGGCTCATTACGTGATGGAACCATCTCCAAAAGAAAGGCCAGAAACCACAGTATCAGATCCCCTGGCCCCACCCTGCCACCGCAGAAGGTGTGAGAGAGCCAGCCCTCTTGGGGCAGAAGAGGCCACTCAGACGGGGCAGGATGGTGTCAGGCTCACTCTTCCAAGTTTTCCTACAAAGCTGGAACTGAGAGTGAAGGAAGGAGATGCTATAGAAGTTCACTTTCTGAACCGGAAACTTTCTGCAGGTTTTGACTCCATCATGACGATGGCTATTTCATCCGGGTTCTTTGTGTTGTTTCCATTTCTCGGCTCTCTTGTCCTCTCCTCTACTGTTTTCTCCCGCCCTGACCTGACCTGACCTGTCCTGTCCTCTCTTCTCTTCTCCATTCCCCTTCCCTCCCTCAAGTAGGATTTAGAACTCAGGAAGAGACTAAAGAACATCTCTGTGAATTGAAAATCTCCTCAGAATCCTGCCTCCTCCATAGGAAACTTCATACAGCAACTCAAGTTCTACTTAACTTGCAAGGTTTAAGTTGGATTCCAGAAGTATTGGTCCCGGGGGCTGGGCCAGATCCTTCTCTTTGTCGTGTGTCATGAGCTCCAGCACGGGGATCAGAAACGGGCCTGGTGTTCCAGATCTCACTGACCTCTGACCCATGCTCCTTCCTGCCTCAAGTCTGACTCTGCAGCCAGGGCAGGGGCTGGAATCCTGCACTGTATTCAGGGACGCCTGGCCATCCTGACAGCCAAACACAAGATTCCCAAGGAGGTGACTTCCCTTGGCCGACTAAGAGCATCAGCCTGTCATCAGAAACACTGCCTCACTGACGAGGTATGCACAACTCCCATCCCCACAGCACCAGGCATCCAGAGGGCAATGGAAAAGTTCAGTCAGACTTTGGAAAACTTGGTCTCCCTGCTGTCCTGCGTCTGTCTGTCTGATTTAGCCAGGAGATGTCCGAGCAGTAAAGTAGCGAAGACTTCTGAACAGTAAAAGTCAGCCCTGACGGAACCTTGGAGACCATCTCCTCCTTTCTGACGTCTGGCCCATGGACTGGTAGCAATGGACAGTGAATCTTTTCCTGTTTCAGGTGCTCCACCATAAAATGAGATGGACCATAGTGATGGCACTGCCAGGAGACACATCAGAAGCAGACCACAGTGTGCTCTCCCTGCCCCTCCCCCCCCGTCTCCCGCGTGGGTGCTGCACACAGTGATTCAGTTTTGTTCTCCTTTTCCCCAGCTCCAGATATTACTGCTACCGGCTCTAAAAACCTCACTGTCACATCATCCCCTTGACATCCAGTGAAGCTCTCTGCACATCCGGCTCCATGCTTGGAGCTGGGCAGAAGAGAGCAAAGGGCGGCCCCTTGTCCTCTTCCCAGCAGCGTCTAAGGGAGGAAATGGAGGCGAAGGGCTTGGTTTTTGTCTTTATTCAGCCACTTTTGCTTCAAACTGGAATTTTTTTTTTTTTTTTTTGAGACAGGGTCTTGCTTTGTAGTTCAGGGTGGCCCTGAACTCAGCCTTGACCTCACAGCAATCCTCCTGCCTCTGCCTCCCAAGTGCTGGGATTACAGGCGTGAGCCACCACGTCCTGCACTCACGGTGGGCGTGAGTCTCCAGGCCTGGCGTTGTTGTATGTGGTTATTGGGGATAGAACCCAGGCCCTTGTACTTGCAAGGCAGGCACTGAAACCACTAAGCTAAATCCTGGGCTCCTCACACTGGAATTCTTAAAAACTGAATTTTTATTTGTAATGTTTTTATTTAAATTCAAAAATAAGCACTGAGCCATACTCAAAAAGGCATCGAATGGACCGTGAACAGTGCAGAAGAGTCCGTACCTGCCTTCAAGGAGTCCAGATTTACTAACGCTCAGCAGAAGAAACCAGCACCTTCCTGCTTCTCCTCCTCTCCAGTACTCTGCCCACCATCCTCACTGAATCAACCACTTTGTCCTACTGGTCAAATCCAATGGACCCTTCGTTTGTCTGAGGAAGAATTTCTCTGTGTAGTGTAGGCTGGGCTCAAATTCACAACCCCTTGCCTCCTTGGCGGCTGGGTTTATAGGAGTACCCCACTGCATCTAGCTTAGCTAATAGATTTTAACCTAAAAATTATCCTTAACATTTTGTTCGCTAATGTCAAGCCTTGTTTGTTCTTCTTACTGACCGATGTACTCTTCTCAAATGCACATTTCTGTCAGATGTATATTCATCTACTTTACATTAACACTCCCATTTTCCACATACACATTTGAATCTCCTTTCAAATACATCTTTGACTTTATTTTTCTCTTCCTGTTTTCTAAATGTATATTTGGATATTTGAAGTTTCAGTGTTTATGATTTTAACAGCTCCTTCCCTGGCTGGACAAGATACAGAGAAGGAAGGCCTGGAGACCCTGGTGTGTTAAAAATGGGGGGATGTGGCTCAGCAGTGGAGATACAGTTACGATGTGTGAGGCCTCGGGTTGGATCCCTAGCACTGGAGGGTTCGGTGGGGACAGGTGGGAGGGAGGGGACAGCGCTAGCTGCTCGGCTTCTCTCTGTGGCCATTCCTGTCACTCCTTCCTGCAAGAAGAGTTTTTCGGAAAATGGCAGAAATCATACTCCAACGTACACATGCAGTTAACTGCACATCAGCAGGGCTGTTGGGAAGGGGCGCTGTCACCACCGCTCACTCGCAGTGGACTTCCTCCTCTGCCTGACTTTGCAGCTGCAGTATAATCGCAGAGCGCTGTGTACACGAGGCTGCCTGTCCAGTTGACTATCGGAAAGTTCAAGTGCTCTCTGGCCCCGTCATTTCCTCCCCAAGATGATTCTGTTCTGTCAGGTCTCCCATCAGAGATGAACTCTTTTCTACATCTCGGGCTTCCTAATACTTAAAAAGAGCTATCGTATTTCCCGGGCGTTAATTTTAAACATCATAAGACAAGTTCCCTGAGGCCTACCCTTGTCCTCTGATGAACATGATAATGAAAGCTACTGACATGTACCCCATACAACTCACCTTGTTAATGTCCCTCTTAAGTGGCAGACCCCCAAATGGAATGCAGTAGCCTGACCAGCAAGAGGTCCAGTAGAATCCTCTCCTCCTTTCTATAGAACATTGTACCTCTGATGATGTCACCCAAAACCAGATACTTTTTATCAGTCACATCCCATGTTCAGTTTGTGCTTGCTTTTCTGCTTACTTGATTGGTCCGTTTGTCTGTCTGTCTGTCTGGCCGTCTATCTATCTGTCTTGTCTCCCTACAGAGGACAAGATCTCACTGAATATTTCAGGCTGCCCAAGCTAGCCTTCAATTTGTGGCAACCCTCCTGCCTCAGGCTCAGAAGCATTTGAATGACAGGTGTTCACCACCACATCCGGCTTTCAGCTGTTATTTCTCAACAATGATCAGTTACTACTTTTATAGAGCAAGTTTGAAGTTTTCACTTAGCTCCCTTGATCCTACCAAAAGATCTGTAAACAGCTACCTTTGTGCTCTTTTTACTTGAAAATCAGAAACAAACATTCAAGGAGGACAAGTGATCTCCCTCCGATTCAGTCCGAGAGTCCTGGAGCCCGGATTCCAGCTCTGAATTCCCACCGCTTGCTTTCTGTCTTTGATGCTGCCTGCTGCACGCTGCAGTTTCTATTCAACCCAGACCTTTTGCTCCTACATATTCACCAATTATTTGCTTAATGTCATATCTAAGGGCTTCTGAGGGTAATTCTGGTCCAGAATTTCAGAATGCAGAGCCGCTCTCCTAATGCTAAAAAATCTGCTCAACATTCACCCATTTCTGCCCTTTTGAATCTATCTCACTCAGTACGATGGAGCGGTGGGATGAGAAATCACCTACGGGTTTTCTCAAGGGTTGGAAGATGTGAATCTGGGGAGCGGCACAGTGCTCTCTGCCGGGCCTCTCCAACGCGGGGCCTGGCCTTCTCTCTGGTGTGTGTCCCGCCTTTCCCACGTGGAAACAGAAAGAAACCGCAGAAAAGCCGCCCAGCCCCGCCTTCTCACTCTCTTTTCTTACATATTACACCACTTGTTCTAACCACTGAACAGTCCGTTTCTACTTTGTTTTCCTCCCACGAATTTCTTTTGTCAGCTCGGCTTGTCCCCAAGGGTTTTGCACCCTCACTTCTCTGCTATAATATTCATTTCCCAGACTTCCCACTTCCCTTTAACACCACGCCTCGAACAACTACACTCAAGCATGGCTGTGAACCAAATCAACCTTGACATGGAAGTTTGGTTTTTACAATCTGCTTTTGTAAATTTAAGGGAACATGGGTGATCATGCCCCAAATTCTATCCCTCTGCCCTCCCTGGATGGTGGCTTACTTTCCCTTTCCATCCACAGGTGGAGCGGCCTTAGCCACATCAAGCAGAATGGTGGCCCAAGTAGAAGTCTGCTGTGTGCTTTGCTACCCGCCCAGGAGGCATGAGAAGAATTACAAATATCTGTTTTGAAGAAAACGGTATTCTTAGCAATATCCACATAAATTGTCCCATAGCTTTTTCTTTGCTAATTAACCCCAGGTTTTATGTGAAATACCCCCAAACTAATCTTTTGATGATGTTTCCTTTTACCCTCCTAAAATTCCTTATCTTACACCCTTTCTTAAATATATAAATTGCCATACAAGGATATATCTTCCTCAATTTCACATACTTGTTAGCTATATTACCAGGGTCTGCCATTTCATATTTTAGTTCTGCATGTTAGTCCTAGTCCCCAAATCTCAGCGAGATTCTGACGTGTTATCTTCATGTACCCACAATCCCCGGTAAATCGGCCCTCCCTGTTCTCTGTGTTGGGAGAGGGACATCAGAAGCCACTCATGTGTTCCCGCCTACGGCTCTATTTCCTGGAGAGGAACCAACCCCTTCTCTCCCGGCCTCTTCTCCCTGCATCATTAGTGTTACCTTTATCACATCCAGTTTTACAGGTTTGGGGGGACAGTTTTCATCCCTCCCCACTTTCTTATTTTAAGTTTTCTGATGAGGATTGTAACTTTCCAGCACACTATTCCCAGTTTTCTTTTTTTTTGAGACAGGGTCTCACTTTGTGGTTCAGGCTGGCCCTGAGCTCAGCCTCCAACTCACATCACAGCAATCCTTCTGCCTCTGCCTCCTGAGTGCTGGGATTACAGGTGTGAGCCACCACGCCCGGCACTGTGGTATGTGGTACTGGTTGCTGCTGGGGTGAGTCTCCACACCCAGTATTGTATGTGGTTACCGGGGATCGAACCTGGGCCCTTGCGCTTGCCAGACAGGCACCAGAACCACTGAGCTAACTCCCTGGCCCCATTCCCAGTTTTCATACATGGCCTGAGTGCTCGTCTGTGCCCTGGGACGCGGTGTGCCTTGTCCCCTGCACCTTCAAGTGCCGCCCTGAGCCTGCCAGGCCACCTCCCTTCTAGGTCTGCCATGCGGATCAGAACACACAGTGCATATGGAAGCACTCAGAAAGTATAGAGTGCCACATACATGCATTCATTTGTATTTTATTATTACAAATGTATAATAATAACACTTTGTAGTTTGAAAAGGGAGCCGCTGGTTTGCCTACATGCTATACTCTTATTTACTCATTATTCTCCTACTAAATCTGTTATTTAAAAAAAAAAACAAAGAGAAAATCCTCTAGTACGAATTTTCCTGTGATGTGTACTTCAAAGTAAAAGAATATGCCACAAAAACACAACCCAGACCCCAAAGCAGCGAAACCCTCAGCCCCCACCCCGACCTTCCCCTGCCTTTCTGACGGCCCGTGCGGTGTGTGACAGCAGTGTAATTGCAGTAATGAGGAGGCTCAGGGCCGGCTGTGGCCTGAAGTTCACTGTGGATGTTTTAGCCTTAGGCTCAGCTCCAGGCCAGGACCGGTCTCCCGGACCAGAGTCACCAGTGAGATCCCCAAGCTCAGCCACACACAAATGTGACATTTGTGGCATCTGGTGAACTACGCTGCAAACTCAAAGGCCCCGTGTGCTGGGCTCACACACATGCGAGGAAGGATAATTTGAGCTGCTTGTCTTTTTTTTGCCACTAAGACCTATGTGAGAGGGCCTGGGAGGAAGTGGGGTGCCTGCTTCTGGTCTCTTTGGATCTACACGCTGGTTCCTTTGTCTCTGAAAAGCATCATGGCTGTCTGTGGGCTGCTGGATGACCTTGTTCGCTCCCAGCTGTGCCCTGTGAACTGAGCCATCGCACTGAGCTTGCTATTTCATTGAAAACCAACACTCTACAAACTCTAGATTCAGACTACCCCTCTGACTCCTCCACCCCCAGCCAGTCCAGCCTCTGCTTCGACCCGTCTCCTCCTCTAGGCTGAATGCTGGAGCCGCTGACTGCGCGTCAAGACACACATCTGTATACACACATCTCTATACATATAAACACTCCTGTTACTTGTAAAGCTGCCTCCTAATCTCAGCAGCCTCAGGAGACAGTACCTGGTGCTACTATTCATCAGAGGTCTGTAAAAAGACGAAGCAGCCAGCTAACACAGCTTGTTTTAAAGGTAATTATGGCCAGCAATAGTGATATATGGTCACTACTGGGGTAAAAGCTCTCATCCCAATCACCCCTGTATAACTGACTGCATTACTTTTTGTCCTCCTCTGAAGAAGGAAACGGATCTAGGGAACACTCCCATCTGAACCATCACACCCCTGGACTCTTGGCTCCTGGTGAAAGAGGGTGACAGAGTTCCCTGTTCCAAACAGCCTGGCAAAGGCTGAGACACGAAAGAAAGAACTTTGGGGATCATCCAAAAACATGAGCCTGGGCCTCTCTTCTAACTCTTAGTCTCTTCACTGAAATAAAAGGCAGTGCTGGACACAGTCTAAGAAAGGCAGATGCAAAAGTGGGGAGGAGCAAGACTGAGTAGAAAGAAGGAGAAGACAAGCCGCATCCTTTTGCGATTTACATCTAAATCGTCCTCCCAAATCCTCCCGTGTGTGGAAGGTGACTGAGCCACTGGGGCACGAGGCTCATCCATGGACTCATTCACCGCTGAGCTCCATAACCGAATGTGGGTCACTGGGTGTGACTGGAAGGCTGTGTTCTTGTCCTCAGCACCTGCCATCCTCCTCGGCTTCCTGGCTGTGATGAGCTGAGCACCTCTTCCTCCGCCGTGCCCCTCTACCATCCTGCTTCTGCCTTGCCTCCTGCTACCCATGGACTGACTCTGCGAGCCAAAACACACCACTCCTCCCTTACACTGAGAGTGCTGTGTCCTAGCAACAAGAAAGTGACCAAGACTCACACCAGCTACCTTTGCATCCACACAGAACCCACGAGACACTAGTATCTGTCACGGCTGTGGTCAAATGGCCTCCCTGGCCCCGGGTAACTCTGGTGTGGCCTCTGCCTAAGAGGGATAGAGTCACTTGTCAACAAATTGGGTTTTTCCTTTGGGAAGTGTGGAAGCAAAGTAGCATCAAGAGTCTAAATAGTACTGAGAACAGAGGAAATAAAGCCGGAGGACTAGGGCAAGACACTAAGTGGAAGCCACAGGGCAGCAGAGGTCACCAGCAGAGTGGAGAGAAAGGAACCGGACATGGCTGGAGCGGAAGCTTGTGTTAAGTCAAGATGCCATGATGCCCACTCCTTGGGGACAGTATGACTGTGTAGTTCCTCAGTTTTGGCACTGGGGTATCTTCAGTGCCTGAACAATTGCCCAGGCTGCACTAGGATGAGCAGGAACAGCTCTTCCCATCTCCCTGGTTTCTTTGAGCTTCTTTATAATAAATCTCCATAACTGTAGAAAGACCGGGAGTCCAATGCTGCTGGACACACTTTGCCCAGTTTAATTCTCACTTCCACCTTGACAGGTGTTACTTTCTGAAAAAAGACGAGGAAACTCTCAGAAGGGACAGTGACCTCAAGGTGCTTGAATAATCCCATCATACTCCTTCCTCACGACAGCGGGGCAACTTGTGTTACGTGACCCAGGGCTCTGCCCTAGAGGTGGGTATCTAGGACAGTCTCAGCCTAGAGCTGGCACATGCCAACGCCTGCAAGGTTGGGATGCCATGTCTTCTGGAGATTCAGGAGCAGAAAGCAGACAAATTAGGATGAGGGTCTCCACAACAAGGCAACGCGAATGTCCCATCAGGCCCTGCCTACACCTAAACCCGTCCATCTGCCCCATCTTGGATGACGACTTCTACCTCAGCTTTTGCTGCCTCAAGTGTATGCTGACAAATGCCAGAGCTATCAATGCCCTATCTGCTAAATGTCTCAGTGTTCAAAGAAGCCTGTGAAATGTTACACACCCAAGGCTCCTCCTTGGAGATTCTTAAGCCTCTGACAAGCTCAGTAGAAAAGAAACAAATTTAACTTATCTATCCAGAATTCTCCCAACTTTTGTTTACCTGCTACCCCTTTCCCTCAAAAAAATCCTGTAAAAAATACATTAGGAAAATTGCTACTTTAACAGCATGGATACACACCAGATGGGGTCAGGAAACCTAGTCTCACCAGATCTCCCTAGAGTATTGTTTTCTTTTTTGGGTTTGGGTCTTACACTCCAGAGAATCACCCTACATAGAGGCTGCATGTGGCCTGGAGGAGAAGGTGATCCTCACGCTTGGCCCTCTTGCAAATTAGCAGGCTCCGTCCTGCCAGGAATCAAGGTTACTCGTCCCCTTGTGGCACTTTTCTCTGAGCCACATCTCCCCCCGCGCCTCTATCAGCTTCCCATGCTCACAGAAACCGAGGCCTATTACATTTCACCCTGCGGTTTCAGCTTCTGCAGTCACTACAAACTCAATTTCTGTCCTCTCAGTTCTAGTTACCCCACACAGCCCACAAGCCCAACAGGATGTCACGAATACCATAGCCCACGGTGTGACCTTCCAAACCCGGACGCTCCACCCGAGAGCATTCTGGGTCACACAGCTGCATTTTCTGCATGACAGATGAATTCATGAGCTCTTCATGAGACAAGAGCCACCACAGGCACAAGTTCTTTCTCATGTGCCTGTGGAAACACCAAAAGCAACCACAATGAAAAGTCAGTGTTTTCCTTCTTACCTACAAAGGACCATCCTTATCTGTCATGTCAAACAAAAACATTAAATCATGAAATACCACTTCAACCCGGCTTGCTAGCACAATAACTTTGAAACAATTCAACTGATCCATGAGAGTGTGAATAAATAAACTCTCATGGTGATCATTTTATTTCTTCTTTTGATAAGTCTCTGCCACGAGCCTCTGGAAAATTCACTCCTGTGAGGAGAGGGGCTACATATCCCCTAATGGGCCAGAACAACTAGGTTGCAGGAAGAGAAGAGGGAACTAGGTACACCCTAGGGTGGGGTAAACTCTTCTACTTGGCACCTGTATCCCCAAAACACAAACTCCATGGTCTGATACAACCAAAGATGCATGGATTCCCTGGGTCCTGTGACTTCCAGAAAGTAATTAACTTCACCCACCCAAGTCCTACCAGTTAGAAGTAACTCAAATTCTCTTCTAGGTCCAGTTAATATTGTACAGTTATTTACTGATCAATTTTGCCCAGAAAAACAGTTGCAACAATA
This sequence comes from Petromus typicus, assembly GCA_004026965.1. Classification (NCBI taxonomy): domain Eukaryota; kingdom Metazoa; phylum Chordata; class Mammalia; order Rodentia; family Petromuridae; genus Petromus; species Petromus typicus. The sequence continues at coordinate 66,139 of PVIR01003601.1, forward strand.
ATCTAATGAAAAAGCATAAAACTTCCTAAGCTCCATATCTGCGCTGCTGGCCCACAGGCTGGGTCTTCTGATATCAAAATGAGCTGTGGAGTAAGCAGGCTTGCTGGCTAATTGAGCTCTTTGCTAAGCACCAGTGAGACGTGAGAGATGAGTTTGGATTGGAATTCCATTACGAGTTTTTAATAATTAAACGTTACATGTTTGGAACCTCATTCTTCTGTATTACTTTTTAAATATTAATCTAGTTACATCAGCTGGACTTCCCGCAGCTTGACATGCAGTAAATGGGAGTCACACTGAGATAGACAACTGTGTTCTTAGCTTAAGTCATCTTTGATATTCGCTCACAGTAAACGTGACACTAACCCTGTGTTCAACCCGATCCTGCACAATAATTACCTCACCTTGGAGAGAGTGGTTCTTGCTCTTTTTTTTTTTCAACACACTCACACATTCCCCAATATTACGCTGACTTTTTAAATTAGCAAGAACCCAAATTAATCTGATTTTGAGTTTCATGATGCCCTGAAAGGTCACGGGGCCCCCTGCCCTCTTCAGGAGCAGGGTTAGAAAATAGATGTGGAAGGAATGTATGGGTCTCCTTGGATAGTACCCCACACTGGGATGAGACTGCTGCATGAAAATTCAGAGCCCAGAGCCACACATATAAACCTTATTAAGGGATAACCCTGCTCCCCACAGTGCCCTCGGCCGGGAGGGCCCCTCTTCAGGTGCTCAGAAGCAACTTCCTCCCCCGTGAACGTCTCGGCGTCCAGCATGCCCTTCCTCCTCCCATTTCATCATGCCTGCCGGGCTCCCACACAAGCAGCAGCTCAGCGGCCCCCTCGGTGACCCCCACTCTGCTGCTCCAAGGTCGTGCTGCCTTTTCACGCTCCCTGGCTCAAAGACAGAGCATCCTAAGCACAGAGGTAAGGCGTCCAAGAGCCTGGTGCTGATGGGGCTGTGGGACGGCCTGGGGCCAGACTTCAGTGGAGAACACATCCGAGGCCAGGCATGACGGTCAGGGCGGCTGAGCCAAGGGACCGGAGAGGCGGCGCTGCACACGTCCACTACTCCGGGGACGATACCCCACCACTTTAGCAGTCAAGGTCATCGTCAGACCTGCAGCTGGCCTTGGTCCCTTGCGCAGAGTGCCACAGAACGATTTCCACTTTGGTTTCAATTTAAGAATTGCATTCTTTCTCGAGACAAAGCTAGCAGCACAGATCAGCCATGTTACAGGGCTGTTTCAAAGCACAAAATACCATTTTATACTGATTTCCTCCAAACAGCAGTGTATTTTTCTATTGTGTCACATCTCAGTGTTATTGGATGGCTTATGCAAAAGACCCTGATACCAGCAGTTGCTATCGTCTCCAAAGGAAGCCTGGGCCCCTGAACCCCTGTATCCAGGTAAAGCATGGTGCCTAGAAGGGCAGGTCAGGAAGGGGGCAGTTCCTATATCTATGACTCTTGGTCCCAGGAAGTGTCTTGGAAGAGCTGGCCGTGCCAGAAATTAGAAAGAAGATTCCCAGAGTATGAAGAAATGCTGCAGGAGCAAAAGAAAAGCTCTGGACTTACAGGGGCTCCACACCAGCCAAGTCCTCCCTTGTCCTCAATAGGCAGCGTTAGGATTTCCTTTGAGGGGGCATTTTCTTTGAACCCAGAATTTCAAAATCTCCCCCTCTTATCCCCTCCAATGACAGCAATTTATTTAATTTTGCCCCCTCTTCCTACCCCCCAGAGGCAGAACTAATAAGCAGGAGGAGAAGTCAGGCTTCTAACCCCGGGCATGTGGAAACTCCTGATTCTCACATTCAGATTTTTCCCCTGGGGGAACCCGCTATCCATTGAATAATTCCTGATTTAAAGAAAAAAACAGGCACATGATAGAGGTGGGTGGGAGCAGTTCACGGCGGGAGGGGGGGCGGGGGGGGGCCGGTGTCACCCATTGAGCTTTTCACATCCATACAGCAGGCGGGAGAAGGGCTCTGAGCTTTCCTGCTCTCTTTGGCCTGATCACCAACAAGGCTATGGTTTCCTCAAGCAGATTATCTCTGCCTTTGTCCCTCTGATTTTCAACTGACTTGAAACACAAAGAATAACTACAGCAAGAAAATACCCAAAGCTTAATAAGTCTATCGGAAGTAGGCCACTAATATTCAGTCTCAATCTTTTCTTAATTTTATTCCATTACTCCTACCCTAATTATACCCTTTGGTTTGAGCTAAATAAATTCCTTCCTCCCTTGCTGTTTACATCTTTCAGATGTCTGAAGCCTGTGACATGCCAAGTGCCCACAGCCTCAGACCTCACTAACATGAGCCGTTGGGACATAAAGAATCAGGATGCAAGCAGCCCCTCGAGTGCCTCGGCCCCTGCTCGGTCAGTGCCCATGATCCTGACCTACGCGGGGCAGCTCCATTTGGGGTTTTCTACTGCTTTCCATATAGACAACAATGTAAACAGGCCAGGGCCGCTCACTGTTACTGAAAAGACTCCAATCCGCCAATCAATGTTCCCGCCAAATGCATACCCAGAAATGAACTCGAACTATTTCAAAAATTTCCACCCATAATGCTTACTGATTCTTCTCCAAGCAGGGGACACACTTTAACCAGCCTGCAGGATTAATCCCTATCAAATTCTCTTTTGAGAGCTAGGGACTTAGCTCAGCGGTTCTGGCATCTGCCTGGCAAGCACAAGGTCCAAAGTTCGATCCCTGGTAAGCACATATAACAATGTCAGGCAGAGTGACTCACACCCATCAGTAATCAGTACCATGTAGTACATTGCCAGGCGTGGTGACTCATGCCTGTAAGCCCAGCACTGAGGAAGCAGAGGCAGGAGAATTGCTGTGAGTTGGAGGCTGGCCTGGGCTACAAAGTGAGTTTGGGGCCAGCTTGAACTACAAAACGAGACACTGTCTCAGAAAAAAAAATTCTCTGGTGATACTGGTTTTGGATTCAAGAAATAACAACTGATCGATTTTGGCAGCTCTGTCTTACACCACATTTCATACTCAACCTGTGATGAGAGATGAAACACAACACCCTTCTGCCTTTGTCCCTCTGCGAGCTCTAGCACTCAGCTTGCAGGAGATGTAGTGGCATGATTATATGACTGATAAAGAGGTGTTCCATCTTTTTCTACACTTTAATGCTTATTTCTTTAGGTTAAAATGTTACCTGTCCACAAATCCCCTGTTAAAACTCCAAATACCTCTAGAGGAGAAGTTTGTTTTTTTGTTTTTTTGTTTTTTAAGGTTTTTTGAGACAGGATCTCGCTTTGTGGTTCAGGCTGGCCCTGAGCTCAGCCTCCAACTCACATCACAGCAATCCTCCTGCCTCTGCCTCCCGAGTGCTGGGATTACAGGCGTGAGCCACCACGCCCGGCACTGTGGTATGTGGTACTGGTTGCTGCTGGGTATGAGTCTCCACACCCAGTATGGTATGTGTTACCGGGGATTGAACCCGGGTCCTTGCGCTTGCAAGACAGGCACAGGAACCACTGAGCTAATTCCCTGGCCCCTAGAGGAGAAGTATTTTGAGCCTCCAGTAGCTAGTATAGATTGGTTTAGTCCACAATTTTGGATTTAGACCTGGCTTCTAATCCTAAATTTGTCACTTTCTGGCTGTGTAACCACAACCAAGGTGATTAACCTCTCTGAGTGGAGCTGGCTAAGGAAAGGTGTATGGGCTGGTAAATTCTTAAGACCATAATAATCAAATGCCAGCCAAGCATCTATGAATTTACAGCAAACACATTTTTCTTTCTTTTCTTCTCACTTAACTATAATTCTCAAAAGAGAGTATCTGTCATTGCTACAATCAGTACAGAGGTAGTCAGGGAGTGAAAGAAAACAGCCAGGGGCTGGGAAATTTAGCTCAGTGGTGCTGCCACCTGCCTGGCAAGTGCAAAGTCCTGAGTTCGATCCCCCAGTTCATAAAAATATAATAAATAAATAAATAAATAAATAAATAAAACACCTGCATTTGACTCTAGAAAGTCTAGTCAAAACAATGGAATCATCATGCATTTTTAAATAATTCTGTCATCCTTTCAAAATATTGCAAGGTATCACTCTTAAAAATAAGGTTAAAAAAAAATTTTAAAACAAAAACCTCCTAAACTAGAAGAGCATTTTCCTGCGCTCACCCAGGACACGTTAGATATTGATCTCAGCAGCAGGAATGAAATGTAAGTGGCCACAACCTGGTGCCTGCCTGGGAGGAAGGAGCCTCAGTTAGTCCTTTGATTCATTATACAAAGACATCCCTGGGCCTTGGACCAGGGCACGTCAGGCCTCAGTGCACACAGTCACCTGCAGATCTGGGTGGTACACGCGTGGACTGTGGCACCTTCATGCCCATGTTCAGTGAAGCACTGTTCATGAAAGCCAAAGGACAGAAACCACTCAAGTGTCACCAACCATTTAGTGCATAAACAACATGTAGTATCCCAAGCAATGGAACATTATTTAGCCACAAAAAGGAACAAAACAGTGATTTATGGTAGGGTCCTGAAAACACACTGGTACGTGAAATAGGCCAGACACAAAAAGCCACATATGTTCCCACTTGTATGTAATGTCCAGAATAGGCAGACAAATTCTTGGAGACACAAAGTAGTTTAGAGATTAACAGGGCCTTGGAATCGAGGGGAGTGAGGAGTTATTATTTAATGATTACAAAACTTTTCTTCGGGGTGATGAAAAATTTTTGGCAAACAAATGATAATGGCTGCAGAGGCCATTGAACATGGGAAACGGCAAATTCTATACATCGTGGTATTCACATATATACGTGTGTGTGTGTGTGTGTGTGTGTGTGTGTGTGTATGCTATAGAACAATTTTTGACGATTTTAACCCACAGATTCTCCCAGAGTGACCAATTCAATAGATCTGACAGGGGACAAAAATCTGCAGTTCTAACAATTCCCAGGCCATCACGATGCTTTGGAAATCATGGCTTTAAGCCCCCAGAGGGGAGGCCAGCAAACCCTTCAAACTCCGCTCTCAATTTACTATGCTGATTGCCTAGAAAAGCTCAAACTTCTGTGCACATGCAGCAATGTCAACACAAGCTGGAAATAATAAAAGCAACTGAGCTTGTCATTAGCAACTAGAGGCTGTCAGCTTCACCCTATGCTTTTCCCCTTTCTTTTTTTCTCTCTCAGTCCCAAACTATGGTGGCTCAATAGGAGGGTCAATAATCAACACCTCTGCAGCCAGGTAAAAACAGGTGTGAGTCGGAATCAGCAGTGGCTGAGTGGAGTTTTCTTCAGCCCTTGTTCTCAGAAATCCAAAATCCAAGCTCACCACATTAACAGTAAATTATTTTCTAACAAGATTTGCTGTTTCCAAAGACCTTGTATACCAGGCGTCCTTATATGGATCCAGGCAAGACACTCACGTAGGGCATAAAGGACGTGGCGCAGATGTCTCTTCTGGGGTCTGGAAAAGTGCTATGGAGTCATGTTTCCGGGATTCGCTTTCTGGACATTCTTGGGTTCACCTCAAGTTCACTGGTTTTCCCAATGGTATTACTTAACTTCTTCAAATTGAATATATTTTTATTCATGCTCATTTGAGTGTTGTATTTCTACACATGCATGCTTAATTGAGCAGAGTGTGCTGGACATTTTTCCTGCAGAGGTGACACGGCACAGCCTTCCACCCAGAAAGAATGGGCCCTCAATCACCGCTGAGGCGTCTACGACTGACGTGTACATACTGATGACAACAGAAAGCCCCAGTGCTGGCCACAGGGACATCCATGGGGCTGGTCCTCTGCTGGGCTCAGGAAAGGGACCTTTTACTCAGCAAGAAGACAGTGACGGTTCTTTTCAATGTGCTGGGCTGTCATGTTTAAATATGAAAATGTTGCTTATAGCCAAGTGTTACTGACAGCAGCCTGTGGCGTCTATCACAGTTTGCACTCTTACTCCTGCTAAAAATAGGCTTGCTTTCTCTGGATTCCTTCAAGTTCCACATCTGCAGGAAGTTTTTGTTGCTGTTGTTGGCCTTTTCCTTTCTTTCCTGAAGATTACTGTTCTTTGGCGCAGCCAGAGCCTTCGCTCCCCTCCCTGGGCGAATGCCATTCAGAGCAATAATGGGCACCCCAGGACCTCACGTGAGGTCCGCAGAGGCCTCCGGGGGTTCTCAGCTATTATTCCAGCCTCGCCTCAAAGGTCTTCAGAGTAGAGGGAAGAGGGGCAACTCCGTGAGCAGAACCATCTGGCCTGCGGAAGTAAGGCACTGGAGGTGAGTGGGGCTGGCCGGCAGGGTGGGGTGCAAACCCGAGGGCAGCACCATGTCTGAGGTCCTCCGGGCAGCACCAGCCAGGCAGAGGGCCTGCTCCCCGCGCCACGCCAGGATCACTGCGTCTTCCAGGTCGTCACACCACACAAATGCAAATGGCAACCATGGTCATGATGCATTTATTTGAAATTTACCAGTAGAACAAATGTTCAGCTCTTCTCAAGGCAAATATTCTATTGCTGTTATTAATTCATTCTCTCTTCCGTGTGTGTGTGTGTGTGTGTGTGTGTGTGTGTGTGTGTGTGTGTGAGTGTGTGTGTGAGTAGAGGTGGGGGGGACTGCAGAGGGGCTGGGACTGGGGTTGGAGCAAATGGCACCACTGTGTTCTGACCAGACAGATGGTGTTATTTGAAACAAGGCCTGAATGTCTTCAGATGCTCCACACACCTCACAGCATATCAGAATCACCACAAGGCTTTCTCAGGCCTCACTCCCTGGACTCCCCAAGAGGGAGGGGCCTTGGAGAACTGTGTGGCAACCACGTGGCACTTGACAGCCTTCTTTTGAGCCCTCAATAGCAGTGACTTTGGCGCGACTGGGCCCTTCCTTCCCATGACCACCACCTCTTGTTGGCTGCTGTCTCTGTGGGTCAGTTCTCTCTGCTGTTCCTTTCTTCCCAGGGCTAGTACAGATTCTGGTCATGAAATCTCCCATGGGAGATGGTCCAGCAAGGTGTCTGGCAAGGAAGGCGGGCCCGGGCCAGCTTTACAGCCCTGCACAGGCTGTGACATTCCGGGAGACCCCAGACAGCCCTTGCCAAATGGCCCCTCTTATCCCCCTTCTGCTTGCTAAGGGCCTGACTATGGACAGGCGCCTGACACAGCTCTAGAGTTCACCCATGTGTTAAGTGTCTTCTCACAGTTTTCCAGTATACAGCCTACAGGGCAGAAGAGGCAGCCTCCGAGTGGGACAGGACCTGTGATGAAGAAGAGGGGTACATAAATTCTTCAGAGTGGGCCCTCCTCAGGCTCCATCAAGGCTTATGGAGAGATGAGAAGTTTGTGTGTGGTGGGCATCCTTAAAGAACAGGAAATCCTCAGTCATGAATGTGTTAAAGAAAGCCACACAGTAGAGAGCTAGGAATACTTGGTAGCCATTAAGGTTTGCACGTATCCCCCAAACGTCCATGTGTTAGAGACTCAGTCCCTAGGGCAGGGCTGTTGGAAGGACCTATAAGAGGAAGTGCCTTAAGAGAGGCCCTCAGGGCCGGGGATATAGCTCAGTGGTTTCGGCGCCTGTCTTGCAAGCTCAAGGACCCAGGTTCAATCCCCAGTAACCATATACAATACTGGGTGTGGAGACTCACGCCCAGCAGCAACCAGTACCACATACCACAGTACTGGGCATGGTGGCTCACGTCTGTAATCCCAGCACTTGGGAGGCAGAGGCAGGAGGATTGCTGTGATGTGACTTTGAGGCTGAGCTCAGGGCCAGCCTGAACCACAAAGTGAGACCCTGTCTCAAAAAACCTTAAAAAAAAAAAAAAAGAGAGAGGCCCTCAGGTACTTGAGGGTGTGCTCCTGAGGGGACTGTGGGACCATGGCCTCTTCCTCTTTCACTCTTTTGCTTCCTGGATGATGAGATGAGTGATTTTGCCACACAACACTCTTACCACAAGTATTAATCCTGGGATCAATGGATCATGATAAAAACCCTCTAAAACCACAGGCAAAAAATAAACCTTTTTTTCTTCATTAGTTAACTGACTCAGGCATTTTTGTTATAGGGATGGAAAGCTAACTAACACAATAGCATATGATCCCATTACCAATGCTAAATGTTTAGTCCTCCTCAGGACCAAGCAGGGCTTTCCCCACTTCTAGACTTCCCTGGAACCTCTGTCTTCCATCTCCTCCCTGAGACTCTACATACCTAATGGAGCTAGGAAACAAGATTGTCCACTCATTAGACCGCTAACATCACCACTATGAGCCTGGAAATCCCTCAAGGTCAAGCAGGAGGTCCTGGGAAATGGGTCAATCACTGATGGGTTAAATACAAACTGTACGCCTACTAGTGGACTTAATACGTTTGCACCAACTTGTCCATGCATGACTGCCCCATCAGGCAGCACGGGACAGCCTCATTCAGTGGTGCAAACCACCCGAGGGGACAGCGAGGCATGTGTGGCCCTATCGCCAGCATGTTAAGGTTATCTCTGCTTTGTGTTCCACAGTGACTCTGCAAGTTCTCTGCACCATCCACGGGCATCCACTCACTGTCAGGATTTTCCTCAGGCGTGGGAAGTACAGCCTGACAGGATGTATCATGGGCTTTTCTCATGTGTAAAAGCTGATACTATAAAATCCAATCTCCTTCAACAGCCCAGGCACACTTCTGTGGAGTGGTTATCTTCAAGGTGGGATGAAACCCATCAGATCCAAAAATATCCGTGCAGTAAGGGAAGAAGGGACTAGAATGCCCTCTTGTACCTGCACTGTGGTATGTGGTTCTGATTGCTGGTGGACATGAGTCTCCATGGCCAGCATTTCTGTATGTGGTTACCGGATCGAACCCGGCCCCAGCACTTGCAAGACAGGCCCAGGACCACTAAGCTAAATCCCCGGCTCTCTTTTTTTTTTTTTTTTAACAGGTGAGGTATGTGATCAAAACACCCACTGAGATGGCAGGTCCACGGGCCGCAGTCTGACCTCATTGTCACTTGCTGGAGGAAGCAGATGAGAGGTAAGCAGGTAGGAAAAGAACATGCTGGGGAATGGAGTGGGGTTCAAGAACAGACCAACAGTATATAGTCCTAGCTCCTGCTTCTGTGTCAGGCTAAGGAGCTTCCTGATGCCAAGTCCTACAGGACCCCTGATTGTCCTCCCCACAGGACAGGAGCCACTCCTTCTTGGGATCACTCTCAGGTACATGTTCCTTTGCTCAAAGGACAATAAATAAATAAAGCGCAGGTCACTGTAATTCCAGGTGTCACCCAAGTGCTCGTCCTGCTTCTCGAGCATAGGTTTTATCTCTCAGTGCAACTCCCGAGGACCTTTCGCGCAGTACCTGATGGAAAGCTCTTGGGAGGACAATTAATGCTTTCACACTAAAGGAGAAGTCTGTTTCTACAGAATCACTGGCCACCAAAGAGTGTTTATCTGGCTTCAGATTCCATAGCCAGCAAAAGTGCAAAACTGGCTTTTAAGCTAGCCAAACTGTCAGGCCTGTGAAGCATTTTTGCCTAAAAGTGTTTCTGAAATTTCTTTTAATATTCTCACTCATTTTATTTATCTTTAAATTTAATTTTTGGGGTGTGTGACTGAGACAGGGTCTCACTATATAGTCTAGGCTAGTCTCCAAATTTGTGATCCTCCTGCCTCAACCTCCAAAGTGTTAAGATTATAAGCCTGAACTATGTCTAGCTTGCCTTTTTTTTTTTTTTGAGACAGGGTCTCACTTTGTAATTCAGGCTGTCCTGAACTTGGCCTTGAACTCAGTAATCCTCCTGCCTCTGCCTCCTGAGTGCTGGGATTACAGGCTTGAGCCACCACACCTGGCACTGTGGTATGTGGTACTGTTTGCTGGTGGGTGTGAGTCACCATTCCCGGTATGTTGTATGTGGTTACTGGGGATAGAACTCTGGACCTTGTGCTTGCTAGGCAGGCGCAGGAACCACTGAGCTAAATCCCTGACCAGCTAGCCACTTTTTAAAAAAGAAAGGGAAAGATACATTTTAATATCACATAACTAAGAAAGACATCAGTGAAGAAAGAATGATACTTTCTCTGAGAACGTACTAAGAACTTAGGCTTCCACATGAAACATGCATACAACATTGTAATTTTTCCCATCCTCATACCCAAGTCCAAACATTACCATTTGGGAACCTCAGATGTGAAGGGAGCAACAAAATAAAAAATCAACCCAATCAGTGATGGCATTTTTCTTCCAGAGTGGACAAGGGACAGTCAGGCCCGTTTGTGAGCACAACCATGATGGAGACGATGTAGGCATTGGTCCCCGACCTTCTCTTGCATTAGTCTGTGTCCCCCTTGGTTATCCATCCTTCCTTCCTTCCTTCAGGGCCCTAGTCCTAGCCAAAAGAAGCATAAAATGTCTATCCTTCTCAGGATTTTCACTTAACATTCTACACACAAGAACGTGATCTCTAATAGTGGAATGTCACGAGTGGGTAGTCCCCCTTCCAGGACAGCCCCAAATGCAGCACATTCAGGACTGTAAACCAATCCACTTCTCTCTAGAACCAGTCCTATACAAAGGTCCGAAGCCCCATTGGTGCCCCACGTAAACACAGGGGTTCTCATGTCTGACCAGTAGAGCTCTCGAGAGAACCCTACGAAAACCCTAGAAAATATGGCGATATGGTGATGTCAAGCATTTAAACTTGAAACAATATTATATCCAGAAAACATGACCACTGACTGCGCTGCGGTACAAATCCAAAAATCCTCCAGCTTCACCCGGCCCATGTGCACAAGGAGCGCTGCAGAGTTGTACCCACTCTCTCAGGGTCCTCAGTCTCAGCTTTGTTCTATCGCTTGTTTGGTTTCACAAGCACTAGCATGTGTTTAACACAATAGGTGCCTCGTACCAAATGTGTAACAAAAGTAGGAGAGAAACTCTCTAAAGTGGAAAAAATTATATTCATTAACTTAATTTTTTCCTGCAACAATGCCAGCATGTGACATCAGCAGAAAGCTCCCCAGGGGCCAGCTGGAGGCCTCCCAGTGTTCCTCAGGGGCTGAAATGATAACAGACCAGCGTATTTCATGTTGGGCCCATCCCAGAAATTCCAGGTGGCCACAGACATGATCCTTTAAGTTACTGTCCATTTCCTGTTGCACAACAAAATTGTCACCAATTGCCCACAGAATGAGAACACATCTGATGACATTTGTTCTGCCGTGGTGGGATGTGTAAGGCAGATCAGGAATGGTAGCTTAGCTCCAAGTCATCTCAATGATTTATGGTGACAACAGGCAGAACACTGAAAGCCAGGTGTCCTGGAAAATGTACGGGAGCCCTATCAGTAACATCACTCAGGGCACGTCCCTGGGACTGGACTTAAGGTCAAATGCTCACCAGCCCCAGTGCCTGACCTCACACCTTCCCCCAGGTCCTCTTCTCAGTGCAGACGAGGGCGGGGCCTCCTCCATTGAACAGGCAAAACCTGTGGCCTCTGTGGCTGCCTCATGCTAAGTTCCCTCACCTGATCCAGTGCCCACAGGAGTGCTGATAAGCCCTAAACTGGCACTGCTGGCACCACCATCTGCCATGAGGTCACAGAGGAGGCCATCCCTGGTCCCCCTTCCCAAGGATGGGAAACAGAGAGAGGAACTGCCAGAAATCAAAGTGGGGGAGGGGAGACTCCATGGCAAGAGCCAGGCCCCTTGCTGCATTCAGCCTGAGACAGGAACCTCCCCTTTGTATCCCAAAACCTCTTCACATGGGGATTGGGATTTAGTTTCCTGCTAGCTGCCTCACATTTCCTTCCGAAATCGAAGCCCTGCCACTTAGATGGCGCACACACAGAAGCTGTGAGGGAGAGGACTGGACTTCCCTGAACTCTGTTCTCCCATCTCGTCCCCACTGCCACGACACATCCACTGTCACCACCAGAACCTGCTGCTTCTTGACCTCTTGACTATGGAGAAGAACTGTGTCTAATGCATAAAAGGATATGGTTAAAGTTAGGGCCATGGCCACTTTGGGAATAGAAGAGCAGCCCCTGGCCATGGAGGCCATATTTTCTGGATCCCAGACCAAGGCCTGTGGTCTGAGGAAAGACTCAGGTCAGTTTTCTGGAGCCGAAGGCAGTGTGGGAGCTACCCCCCAGGATGCTAACCACTTCCTGGGGCTTTCTCCGACTTGGGATGAGGGTACTGCTGTCCATCTGCAGCCAGATCAGCCCCCGCTACTGCAAATCAAAGCACTTTTGCTTTCTCCCAGATCACTGGGGGAAATATTAAAATGCTCATTTTGCAAATAAGTGTTTTTCTCCTATGCATTTTCCTCACCTTTAGTTAAAAGCCTTCAAAACGGAGCCATGGCTGATTATCTCTTGGTCGAAGAAGGAAGCTAACCAAGGGAGAGGTTGGACCCCTCTGCTCTGCCACCTGTTGCCCACCTCCTTTAAGCTGTTGGCCTCTGTGGGTCTGGAGAAGAGACCCAGCTGGTCCTTAAAGCTCTATTCCCACTGGCATGTTAAAAAAGAGACACTAGGGCCAGGGATTTAGCTCAGTGGTTCCAGCACCTGTCTTCGAAGCGCAAGGGTCCGGGGTTCGATCCCAGAAACCACATACAACAATGCAGGGTGTGGAGACTCACGCCTACCAACAATCAGTACCACATATCACAGTGCCGGGCATGATGGCTCACGCCTGTAATCCCAGCACTTGGGAGGCAGAGGCAGGAGGATTGCTGTGATGTGACTTTGAGGCTGAACTCAGGGCCAGCCTGAACCACAAAGTGAGACCCTGTCTCAAAAAAAAAAAAAAGGACACTATGTGTACTATATATAATGTAGCAATAAAGATTTGAATTTTTTAAAAAAAACAGACACTGCAGCATATAATCCATGAAAACAAATGCGGGAAGCACAAAGGCTGGCTGGCCGATGGCTAACCTGCTCGGTGTGAAGGGCCACGACCTGAATGTGGAGGCTGGACACACTCAGAGGTGAGAGGCAGGAACTGGGGAGCAGGAAGTAAGGGCTTGGAGCAGGCTGCTAAGGGGACTTGGACGTGCACGGAAATGTAGCCCGGGAGAAATTTCTTGAGCCAGGTGGCCAAAGAATTTTTAGGAACTGGAATGTCATGTTTAATTTTTAAGTTTTTCATAGAGCTATGGTATAAAAGCCCTTTGCTAACTTGAACCTTCAGTAAAAGTTGTTGCATGCACATGCACACACATGTGAGGACTTAAGCACGTGCCAGACTCTGGTTTAGAGAATCTAAAATATCAAACTCACAGGCTTCAAAGTGCTGGCATCATTTGCAGGCCTGGGTCCAGACACCTTACTTCAGGCCAACTTGGAGGGTGTTATTTTACCACCTGTCTCTAGGGGGCACACTCATAGGTATAATGTAGTAAAGGCCAAGAGAAGCTGGCTGTTCCCGTCCTCACAGTTTGCAAGTTTGCATAGGGAAGGAGGTGAGGAGGGAAGATGATGACAACAGGGTAGGGGAAGGTTGGGGGATAGGACAGAGCTAAGAAAGTGAAGGCACAGGGTTGAGCTTAGAGAGACTCTGCTCCTTACTCTCTTTCTAAAGATGGTGGCCAAGTCTTTAGCACAGAATAGACAGCAAAACAAAATTATATCACAATAGCCACAGCGTGCAAAACCAGAATTTGTCCAAATTCAGTGCGAAGCCTTAGTGGAGGCTGCTGAGCCCACTAACAAGCATTTCAAGGATGACAAAACGAACAAGCCAACGGCAGAGGAATACTAATAGAAAACCCGAAAGGGTCAATCTGGCTTAGACAGCTTGATTATACATTTGCGAACCTGTTGGCTTTTGTTTACGACTTTATATTTCATATGTGTATTATAGATGGCAAAAATTACTCCCAGTTCAGCACAAAGGGTAATAAATATGTCGATAAATCAGTATTCTCAAGAGATTGACCCTATTTTCAAATGCTGGGCCATGTGAATTCACTGGAGGACCAGTGATTTGTGAAAATACCGTGAAATAGGGGAGGGTGTGCACATTTGGGACACATGGTCATCATGCAATGGCCAAGGCTCCTGTGTGGATAGTGCCCTAAACAAGGGACACCCTCCCTCCAATACACCCTAAATCCCAGCCCGGCAAAGGAGGGAACTTTACTATGGTGATCTAAGTCACTCAGTTCCAACTTATCCCATTCCCTGTTTCTTAAAATTCTTACAAGGGGTGAGGAAGCTGTAGGTCCTCTAAGAAAGGCCTGGCACCTTCGGCCTCGCTCCCCCAGGAACTGGGAAGGACATCTCGGGGCACCTCACACCTCTCCGCAGAGGGTCTGGAGTGGACAGCTGCACCAGCCCGATGCCTCTCCGAGCACAGAGGCTCCCTTTATTCCCTTCCAGTTCTTTTTTCAAGCTTCTATTACATGGTACTTAAACTGCTTTGGAGACAGTTTTCCACTGTGTTTTAAAAGCCGGTCCTGGCATGTCTGTAAACATCAGTTCATATTCCTGGAATAAATCTTTTTTGTGTTCCATCCTCCTACCCACAGGGATACAGATGGCATGTTTTATGTGGCGGGCACTATTTACAATTCAACCCATGGAGGTCCACGAGCTGCCACAAATGTAGCCCACACAGGAAGAGAGCCCCTTGGGCAGAGACATTTGTCCCAACAAGCAGGAGTGCAAGGAGAGGCCACACCCTCCACGAGGGGTCTGAGGGTCTTGAGCAGTCCCGAAGGCTCACAGGAGGCAGACGCCGCTCAGGTGACAGTGGAGGGTACCCGGCCAGCAGCCACAGGCAGGGGAAATGCACACACCGTGCCCAAAGCTGGCTGTGGCCTGGGAAGCATCAACAAAGCAAATCCGTCTCTACCCTACCGAGAAGGCTCGCCACGTTCATTTGCATGCTCAAGAGCATCTGCTAGCTGAGTATCAGTGTCTCCTTTTTATTCTGATGGACAGCCATTAATCACAGAAGATGTGACCTTGTCAGTACCTCATGGAGGGGACAATGGCAGTGAGGGAATAGGGAAGGAAGGAAGAAGATTCCCTTTTGCTGAAGAGTACTCCGAGGAAGCCCGGCTGCCGCTGTCTCACACTAAGATAGCATTTGCTGAAAATGTCAACAGATTGCTTCTTGAGTTTGAGCTGTGCAGACATCGAAAGCTTATTTTAACAGGGCATTTTGCTTAAAATCGCTTGGGTGGTTTAGGCATTTAGAATGTCTCTGACTATATGATTTGAATTAAGAGGTTCTCATTGGGCTTTACTAGTTTAGCATAAATCAGGACATAACTGGAATAGACTCCTTCACAAAACCAAACCCTTTAGGCCGTTAATGTAGTCAAATTTGCTCATTGTGCTGCATTTTTAGTTCTCTCTCTCATTCTCTCTCTCTCTCTCTCTCTCCCTCTCAGCTTAGTTGCTATGCAGAGGCTTAGCACTCCTGCAAGGGGATCAGTTCCAGACTCTGGTTTGATTTGCAACAAGCCAAGCAAATTTGCCTGAATGTGATTTCAAAAGATTTTCCTATTTCTCTCATCGGGAGATTGAAGGGAGTTGAGAGGCGAGTCACTGAGTTCAATAATTGCTGGCGTGACTCGGCCAGTGCTTGGCCTGACTCGGTGGATGCAGCTCCGGCGGACGGGCCCTGCTCCCCACAGCACTGCACAGCCCTCCTATCTGGCCAGTCTCCACAGGCTAAATGCAGACACAGCCCTCTCCCTCCCTTTCTCCTATTCTTTCACTCTTGCACATTCTCACCCATATCACACCGACTAGATCTGACTCAAAAAGTTAATGGTAATTGCTTTCATCTTAATCTAGAAAAGAGAGAGAAATGAATGTAATTTGCAGATCTGAGCATAGGTCATTACAGGTGTGTTATATTAGTGTATTCACGAGACCCCTGGGACCAGCATGCTGCGCTATCCAATAACTTTCTTAATGTGTAATTACACACCATCGAACTATAATTGATTAATTGAAAAGAGAATGTAGGCAGATGTGAGGGCAAGACTTCTGCTGTTCATTAAATGAACATGTCCTTGCTTCTCTTTAATAAGTTAAGTGGAACTACTCAAAAGCAATTAAGTCAGTAGTGAAATTCATTAAATTTTAAGTAATTATTGGTATTAAATTCTTCAATAAAATTCAAGACTTTGCATAGTTCTATTTCAAAAAGAACTATAACAATTCTATAATGATAATTCTATGGGGCCTGTTTAAGAGAATGATTCCAAAGAAAACTATGCCTTGGACTGACATTCTATGTGAAAATCAGCGGAGAGAAAGAGATGGGCAAGGAGGAGTACAGACCCACTGCTGGATGGCTGCAGATGGTTTGCAGAATGTCACTTCAATCCAGGGGTACAGCAGGCTTTGCTAAGTAATATTTTCATTTAAAACATCATCAAAACAGAAAAAAATGAAAAAAAAATACCTGTTTTAAAATCTATGCCCTGAGTACTACATTTGATACTTTCTCTAACGGCTCAATGTGTAAATCAATACTGTAACTGAATACAATGGTAGTTCGGTATAAAAGTGAATACAGGGAGTTGGAAGTATTTTTGAAGAACATTCTTTCTGGGCCCTACTCTCTTCGGGGAAATCAGGGAGGGGGAGGGGATGGGGGTGCCTTCCACTAGGGATGGGGCCACAGACACTTCCCAGAGCCCACAGGCGGTTCTGACAGCCTCTACTCACTGTTCATTCTGCCCAAGAACCCAGGTGACTCTAAAACGTGGCACAGAGGAACAACTCAGCAATGCTGCTGCATTCCAGATATTCCTGACGACTCCTCAGACTCACGAGAGACCGTGGAGCCTGAGCCAGTCGTGGAGAGCCAATAGGGAGCTGCGCCAGACTGGCTTACTTACTCATTCACACCTCGAGTATTCATAAGCACCTACTCAAAGCTCAGATTATGATGATCTTATATACATATACAGTTTGCTAAAATAATGATATGTATAGTTTCACAGGAGAAGGCACATATGTGTAACGATCTTGTAAAAACTAAGGGTGGAAATCCATAAAGCCCAGCCTATTTGTATCCTTAAGAAACCCAAATTGAGGCCCCTGGGATAGACATGCTGCAATATTCATTAACTTTCTTAATGTAGAATTACACACCATCAAACTGTAGGAACCTTGTATGCCCTGTACATAGCAGGTTCTCAATAAAACTTTGCTAACTAAATGATGGGCTTTGTGACATGGACTGTGAGGACAGCATGATGGTGCGTGGAACCTGCCCAAAGTTTGCTTAATGTATGGACACAGTGGCAAGTAGAAATGTTAATGTCCTAGGGGGGAAAAACTAAAGATGAAGATGATACAGCTGGAGGGAGATAACTGATTCCAGCACCGAGTCTTTGGCTCCAATCATCTGCATTCTTAGGAATTCCAGCATCCCTTTCTCTCAACAGAAGATCGTGAATGGAAACCCATGAATTTTGGTCAGCTTTGTTCAAATGATATTTTTGAATCTGTATTTCAAAAGCTAAACATAACTTTGTAGGATTAGTTTTACAATTTCAAAGTAATCATTACATTTTCACTACTCACTGAGGCTCTCACTGAAGACAGGCCAGGCTGTCGGGCTGCCAGTTCCCAAAAGCATGTACATCTGGGCCTTGGGAGAAGCATCCACACTGAGCCCTAACTAGACACACAGAGTAGCGGGGATGTGGCTGGTGGTGCTTTGATAGGAGGAGAGAAAAAGATTTTGCATCTACTCTACTTCCAGCTGGGAAAAATAAATTTCCAAGCCTCACACGTGTAGTTTTAAAAAGCATAACTAAAATTAAAAATAAATGAGACTAACTAGGCATATTAAGCTCAGAAAGAAAAAAAGCCAGGACAGTGGAAAGACATTAGGTCTCCCTTTCTGTTTGCATGACCCCCCTGCTGTAATAGGCACTGTAAGGCCCTGTGGGTCATTTTAATACTGAATGTGATCTCGATAATGCATGTATGAGCAGCCCAACTATGCTAAAGCCGAGTCCTTTTAGGGAGATGTGCTGGAGTTTTAATATGTTCACCAAAAACCTTTATTCACATTATATTGGGTTTTTTCTTTCTGTTTTTCATTTTTATGACTACAACCAAGTACCAAATATATTCCAGATAAGCCAAAGGAAAACTTGAATCTTATCAAATCAATGATGAAATGCTCATCTGATATATTCTACAATTTAACAGCATATTAAAAAGATGGTCAAAAATGTGGGAGGTTGTGTTCATTTCCAAAAGACAAGTAGAATTTTAAACAGTTAAAGAGAATATACTGTGGATATGGCATTATAAGAAATTTAATTTGGAGGATTAAGTACAAAATCCTATTGGTGTGATTTTTTTCTCAAAAATTATTTTGTAGTAGTCCAATGTCTAATTTAGTAAACCCAGTATATTCCATAAAATTTTTTTCTTTGATAAGGATCTTAAAACTCTTTAGGATTATAACTGGATAAATACAGTAGTCCCTTGACTTACAAACTCAATTTGTTGGTGAGGGCTGGTTGTAACTCAGGTTGTCAACTAAAGGCTCGGGCTCCATTCCACAGCCTTCAGAATCTCCCTCTTGTTCAATGTCCTTAGAGAGACACTGGCCCAGGATTTCTTATTAACCCCACACAGGAAAGGATGCTGTCATGTTCCTTCCAGAGCTCTTAAGGGGGGAAATCTGTATCCTGAAGGGTGAAATCTGTTATCTGACAACATCTGGAAGCACAAGTGGCTGGGATCCAGTTCATAACTCAAGACTTTGTAAGTTACAACTAAAATTCCAGTCATAACCCAAGTTGTCTGTCTGTCAGGCTTGTCATAACTCAGGGGTCCACAGTAACAGTTCTCTATCTAGAGTCCTCTACTGTGCAAAGTATAAAGAGCAATCTAAATCCACAGCACCAAGTCTTATGACATAAAATCTCTCGTTACTTTTTAGAACAGTAATTCTGGCTACTCATATTTTTTGTTTGTTTGGTTAGTTGGTTTTGTGTTTTGGGATGTGATCCCAAAATGTTATTCAGGCTGGCCTTGAACTCCCTATGCAGCCTAGGGTGGCCTCAAATTCACAGCAATCCTCCTACCTCAGCCTCCCAAGTGCTCGGACTACAAGCACACCCCATCATACCTGGTTCATGTGTCTTATTCAATAGCATTTCCTTTTTTTTTTTCCTCTTAAAAGCTGAGGGTAAAAAAGAAGTGTCACTGTATTTCCTTCTATGGACATCTACTCTGTGTCAAACATGCTATATTATCTTATTTGACTTTCACACCAGTCTTGAACAGTCTCTACAATTAGGATGCCCATTTTCCAGATATGGAAACTCACCTTTCCAAGGCCACAACACCAGCAAGCTACAGCCAGGAAGTGACAAGTCTGGTGGTTCTGGGGCACATACACTGCAAGGCCTGTGTGCCATTTTCAGATGGAAGGGCCGACTGCATTTCCGTTGATGGAGCTTCAATCCCTCTTTAAATAATTCAGATTTTCGAACCTTTTTTTTCCCTAGTTTGTATTTCTACAGTTTAAATTGCTGTGATCACTGAATCATTCTAGATCACAAATATTTTTAAACTCAAGGTTTTGTTTCTACTCTGATCTTGTTTTTCCCACTTCACACAACTAGTGACTTAATTAACACCCTTACGCAAAATCTAAATTTATGAGGAAATGAGCTTGAAATGAAATCTTCATCAGTTGATGGACACCCATTTGCAGTCTCTTTGCAGTCATCTTCCATCTGTGAGGTCTCTGTCCTCATCACACTGTGCCTGAGCTGATCTGTCTTCTAAATGTTTCCCCAGCCCCGCTACAGTCTAGGAAAGCGCTTCTTTCACAATGGCACTCCCTGGCTCAGATTTCTAAGACAGATCCACAGGGCACACAACACCCGAGGTAAAGCTGAATGGCTTGGCTCTGGCTGTGTTTAGTCACCTCAGCACCGTAACCTACCAAATGAAATCGACCCTCCCCACCCAGGCAGTGCCCCACTGTGCGCACGATGCCCACCTGCCTCCCTCCCTCCCTCCCTCAGCCATTCCATGGGCACACACCCTCCAGAGCTGCTCAATCTCCTTTCCCCAGGATCTATTCTGACCATTCCGGCCCTCCATTTCTTACTAGATGACCTTCAGCTTCCTGATGGCACACCTATGCATTTGTATGCACCTTTCTATCCTTTAATCACCTTACTGCCCTATCACATTGGATTATACCACTCATATTAATATAGTTTGTTATCTCCCTGTGAGGAAAATCCACATTTATACTTTGTTTGCACTGTAACAAACTATTTTTAAGCACAGCGCTTGAACAGTGGGCAACAGTAGGCACCCAAGAAAATGTGTGTCAACTGAAAGACAGATGTCTTTTTTTTTTTGAGACGGGGTCTCACTTTGTGATTCAGGCTGGCCCTGAGCTCAGCCTCAAACTCACATCACAGCAATCCTCCTGCCTCTGCCTCCCAAGTGCTGGGATTACAGGCGTGAGCCACCACACCTGGCCCTTGGTATGTGGTGCTGATTGCTGCTGGGCGTGAGTCTCCACACCCAGTATTGTATGTGGTTAACCGGGGATCGAACCTGGGCCCTTGCGCTTACAAAACAGGTGCCGGAACCACTGAGCCAAAACCATGGCCCCAGGTGTCTTAAAATCTAGGTGCGACACACACACCCTAGCCACCTACCAGTATGTTAATTCTACTTTTTGAGAGGTGTGCATGACGCCAAATACCCAGATTTTAATAGACATGCAGTGCACTGCAGACCTCCGCTACATACAAAAGCACAAATCAGATACATAAGACCACATAAACCAGGAAGAATACATCCCTCCAGAAAATGTATTT